>OY720444.1:40127847-40423847 GCA_963082915.1 Dolichopus griseipennis | reverse complement strand
TGATGATGATGATGATGAGATGATGATGAGATGATGATGAGATGATGATGATGAGATGATGATGATGAGATGATGATGATGAGATGATGATGATGAGATGATGATGATGAGATGATGATGATGAGATGATGATGATGAGATGATGATGATGAGATGATGATGATGAGATGATGATGATGAGATGATGATGATGAGATGATGATGATGAGATGATGATGATGAGATGATGATGATGAGATGATGATGATGAGATGATGATGATGAGATGATGATGATGAGATGATGATGATGAGATGATGATGATGAGATGATGATGATGAGATGATGATGATGAGATGATGATGATGAGATGATGATGATGAGATGATGATGATGAGATGATGATGATGAGATGATGATGATGAGATGATGATGATGAGATGATGATGATGAGATGATGATGATGAGATGATGATGATGAGATGATGATGATGAGATGATGATGATGAGATGATGATGATGAGATGATGATGATGAGATGATGATGATGAGATGATGATGATGAGATGATGATGATGAGATGATGATGATGAGATGATGATGATGAGATGATGATGATGAGATGATGATGATGAGATGATGATGATGAGATGATGTAGATGATGTAGATGATGTAGATGATGTAGATGATGTAGATGATGTAGATGATGTAGATGATGTAGATGATGTAGATGATGTAGATGATGTAGATGATGTAGATGATGTAGATGATGTAGATGATGTAGATGATGTAGATGATGTAGATGATGTAGATGATGTAGATGATGATGATGTAGATGATGATGATGTAGATGATGTAGATGATGTAGATGATGTAGATGATGTAGATGATGATGATGTAGATGATGATGATGATGATGATGATGATGATGTAGATGATGATGAAGTAGATGATGATGTAGATGATGATGATGATGATGATGATGATGATGATGATGATGATGATGATGATGATGATGATGATGATGATGATGATGATGATGATGATGATGATGATGATGATGATGATGATGATGATGATGATGATGATGATGATGATGATGATGATGATGATGATGATGATGATGATGATGATGATGATGATGATGATGATGATGATGATGTAGATGATGTAGATGATGTAGATGATGTAGATGATGTAGATGATGATGTAGATGATGATGATGTAGATGATGATGATGATGATGTAGATGATGATGAAGTAGATGATGATGTAGATGATGATGTAGATGATGATGATGTAGATGATGATGTAGATGATGATGTAGATGATGATGTAGATGATGATGTAGATGATGATGATGTAGATGATGATGATGTAGATGATGATGTAGATGATGATGAAGTAGATGATGATGAAGTAGATGATGATGAAGTTGATGATGATGAAGTAGATGATGATGAAGTAGATGATGATGAAGTAGATGATGATGTAGATGATGATGTAGATGATGATGTAGATGATGATGTAGATGATGATGTAGATGATGATGTAGATGATGATGTAGATGATGATGTAGATGATGATGTAGATGATGATGTAGATGATGATGTAGATGATGATGTAGATGATGATGTAGATGATGATGTAGATGATGATGTAGATGATGATGAAGTAGATGATGATGAAGTAGATGATGATGAAGTTGATGATGATGAAGTAGATGATGATGAAGTAGATGATGATGTAGATGATGATGTAGATGATGATGTAGATGATGATGTAGATGATGATGTAGATGATGATGTAGATGATGATGTAGATGATGGATGTAGATGATGGATGTAGATGATGGATGTAGATGATGGATGTAGATGATGGATGTAGATGATGGATGTAGATGATGGATGTAGATGATGGATGTAGATGATGGATGTAGATGATGGATGTAGATGATGTAGATGATGTAAATGATGTAGATATAGATGATGTAAATGATGTAGATATAGATGATGTAAATGATGTAGATATAGATGATGTAAATGATGTAGATATAGATGATGTAAATGATGTAGATATAGATGATGTAAATGATGTAGATATAGATGATGTAAATGATGATGTAGATATAGATGATGTAAATGATGATGATGTTGATGATGTAAATGATGATGATGTTGATGATATAGATGATGTAGATGTAGATGATCATGATGTAGATGATGATGATGTAGATGATGTATATGATGTGGATGATGTAAATGTAGATGATGTAGAATATGTAGATGTAGATGATCATGATGTAGATGATGTCCCAGGTAACAAAATATATCTCATAAGACTGTAGAAGAATTCTTTAAAAGTTAATTCTGAGAGTATTGCTCTCATAGTTTACTCTTGAAGAATTCTTCTAGAGTCTTATGAGATCATTATAAGAGTTAAAGGGCGCAGTTATGAGAGTTAATTAACACTCATAACAAGAGTTTACCTTTTATTGTAAGGGTTCTATAAGTATAAAACGCTCATAAGAACACTACTATGAGAGTATTAAAATACATTCATACAATACTCATAACAGTGTATAATAAGTAGTTTATTCTTGTTATGAGTGCTGGATTCTCCTTATGAGTATTGGTAGAAAGAGAAACCAACATATTGTAATATAAATGTATCCGTATTGCTTTTTAGGATTATTTTTGGTGGCGATTAAATAAAGTAACTTTTTAATTATATGTATGTGTATAATATCATTAAAAATTATATTAGATTTAATATAAACATATAATTTATAGGAAACTAAAATAACTTTTTCGTCAATAATATAAGCCAAAATACTACGGTCATTGAAATTTTATTAATAAAAGTAGGCATTTTACCTCGAAAAAAACAACGTGCGCCAAAAATAATTAAAATTTAAAAAATTTTAATAATAATTTTTTAACCCTTTTAAGGCTTATTATTCTATTTTTACCTATGTTTATGTGAAAATTCGAGTAAATTTCTGTAAAACTGAATATAAAATACAATAAATTATTTCTTAAATTGAATTGAAGCTATAATTTTGTGTTGTAAATTATTTAAATTTAATAATTTTTACAAGAAACATTTTTTCATATTTTTTAATTAAAAAAAATTACTTAGTGAAATTAATAAGGGCTATGATTGATAACAATAGAGAAAGTCTGAATAATATGGCCGCTATTTGATAAGATTAGTAATTGATCTTCTTATAAGAGTAAAACTCTTCATATGAGAATAATTCACTGAAAAAAATTATTAACAAATCAAATAAAGTGCAAAATTTTTCACATTTATGATTTGTCCATTTATTAAAATTCTGAACATAATTTAATAATATTATAAATAAGTAACATTATTATTGTTATTATTATTAATAGCATTAGCTGGCAAGGTTATTAATATTTAATATAAATATTATTATAATTTTAAAAACTTATTAGTTCATAAAATATATTTAACCAGGTTCACAAAATTTATAATTTTGTATTTTGGATAATTATTATTACCGTCTTCATCAAAAATATGAATAAGTTTTTAAGTTTTGAATAAAATTCAAAAATCTAAAAATTATTTTTAATTCATGCTATGCTATAAAAATTAAAAGATAATCCTATTTTTAAACGAACAGTAAACTAATGTAATATACATATTTCGTGTTTTTAAGCATTAAATAACTTTAGAAGTATAATTTAGAAATAGTATAAGTAGTCTATTATGCATTATATTAAAATTTGATTTTTGTATAAATTCTAATAAATTTGAAAACACGCAGAGTTTTCGCATCTTCTAACCGGCTATATGTATTTAAAAGTCTGTATGTCACTTTAGAATTTAGATAACACCATATCTGTATAATATAATTTATTATCTATTAAAAAGTTAATTGAAATAAAAATATCATTAAAAATATTTTTTACTGACATTACCTAACAGTCTCTTATAGCCTACATATTATACTTCTTTATATTTGCAAGAAATTAAATAAACTAATATGAAATTTCTTCTCTAAATTTCAACTCTTTCAATAATTTTTATTAAAAATACTTATTTTATAAATGTATGAAGTATCATCAATGAAATATTTAAAAAAAATAATATTGTTGAATTTTTATTTGTTCTAATTTCCAAGTATTTCGACAAAACGTATTGTTTGATAATTTTTTTCAGTGTCAAAATATATTTTTTTTTTCTCAGAAAATTCTAATTTTTGTTTTTATATCTAAACAAACAAGTTTCAGGTATGCCAAAATTTATACTACGTTTGTACCACATGAAACTTATTAAATTAGTATAACATATAGCTGTTCAATATTTATTTATTTCCCCTATGCTATTATAAATATTACAAAAAAAATATAAGAAAGTAAAATAGTTAAAAATAAATTTAACTTATTATCCCATAATTTTTGATTAACTTATTATTTTTTTACTTAAATTTTTTACTTATTTATTTACTTCAAAATCTTTGTGTTCTTTTTTGCTTATCTTAAATAAACTACGCATCATTTAAATCATATAAAATCGTAACTCGAAATCGTTATCTACAAAAAAAAAAAACAAAAAAAAACCTTTTGCAGTAAAGTTGGTGTTTAGAGTTGGCGAAGACAACTCTTTCTTTGTAGTTTTACATATAAACAAAAAAAATGCATGTTTTATGAAATAAGTCTTTTTACTCAAATGAGAATATTGATCTTGTTATAAGTATAAATCAGCCTTTTTTCTCTTTGTGAGAATATTGATCTTGTTACAAGAGTATTGATCTTCTTATGAGATTATTTTGAAATTTAATTCATATTTCATGAACTAAATTAATGTTTTTACTCTTATTATGAGAACATTAATCTTGTTACAAGTATAAATCAGTCTTTTTACTTTTAAGAGAATATTGCTCTTCCTACAAGTATAAATCAGTCTTTTTAATCTTATTATGAGAATATTGATCTTGTTACAAGAGTATTAATCTTTGATTTTTTTTTATTTAGTTACTCATAACATTTAAGCTCTCTGTTATTTAACAGTCGTGGATTAAAGAATTTTACTAAAAGAAATAGTTTTTTGTGTATTAAATTGAAAAATTAATTTATTTTAAGGTAAGTAATGAGCTTGCACATTTTCCTTCGAATTTATTAATATAACATAAAATATTTTAGTTTTAAGAATGTGGTTTTAAATTGTCCAACCCATTGAACGTAGAGAAAGGTGCCTTTCTGTTGTGCCACACAGCTGGGAAAATAAAGATTGTTTATACTGGCCTAATACTAAAAAAGTCAGTCTGATACAAAAGTTAATAACAGATGCAAATTCAAAACCAGAAAAAAATTGGACCATGCAGCGCTGTATCAGAAAAAAAGACGGTTTAAAAACGTTTAAACCTGGTGAGGAAGAAATAAAAGTAATGGAAGCATACAGCGACACTGATGTTCCACCAATTAAAACGAGGAAATCTCCTACAAAAAGGAAGCGTACTTTGGCAAAATATAGTCCTAGTATTAATTTTGATTTCAATAGTTATCTATCATTCCCGGAAGAGGTAAATTAATTTTATTAAAGTGCAATAGTGGTAACCAATAAAAAAAAAATTTTTATTGTAGCAAATTGTTAGTCAACCAGAAATAGAGACCTTGTCAACATCACTACCTTATGGCGTGTGTCAGCAGCCCCAGATTTAGGCAGGCAAGAAATAAAACTAGTGTTTTATATATTAAAAATATATTAAAAAATTGGTCATTTTATATTATTAATTTGTTTGGTCAGCACAAACTATACTGTGGGAAACTTCTAATTAAAGAATTAATCATACTGATTAATTCACAAAAAAAATTCTAATGAGAAAATTTATTGAACGCGATTTAATTTGTCGCGAAAAACTTATGATGGGAAATTTAAATTATAATAGTGACCATCATATAGATCATGTTGTTAGAGCGAGAAAGATAATAATTATTTTGTTAATAATTTATCGGTGAGAACAAAAATATATTAATCGCGGTTTTCTTTGTCGGGAAATTTAAAAGAATGAGAAATTATTAAATAAAGAATTGACCAGAATCAAATTACAATATGAGAAAATTTGGTAGCGAATTTTCTCATTAATGAAAAATATTTTAATATTGGTGAATTTTACACCTTGATATATTGTGGGAACATAATCGGCACAATTCAAAGATTCACACAGACAAGACAAAACCAGGTTCATGAAGAAGTAATTTTTGAAGATCCAATGATTCAAACCCCAATTTGTCAAGAGCCAATTGTGCAAGTAAACGTTTTTTATTTATTTAAAAGTTTTTTTTTATCTAAATGCAAAAATTTTTCACAGCAGGAAGAAATAATTGATATTGGGATTTTATTAAATAATATTTCACAAAATATTTGTCAAATGCAGGAAAACCAAGACAACATTCTACGAGAGATGGCGAAACAGAGGGTTGCAAACGATGTCATTATTGACCGATTAAAAAACATAGGAAACCATCTTTTCCAACAAATTAACCCTAATGTTCCTGTCATTTCGGCCCACATTAATTCAAATAACTTAGGTCTGCTAGATTCTCCTCTTTCAAATGAGGAGGATCTCAATAAATTAGAAAATTTGCTCTGTGATATAGAAAGAGAAAAAGAATTGGTAGGTATTTTATATTATAACAATACATTATTATTCAAGTTCATATTTTACATTATATGAACCACAACATTTTACTTTTGTAGATTGCAAAAATGAAATCTGTTTGTGGTGAAATAGAATATAGAAATACTGTGGTGAAATAGAAATACTAATTGTTGCTATCGTTTAGTGGAGCACTTTTTTAAACGAGAGTTTTTATTGGAATTTTCATGGAGTGGAGGAAGTCGGACAGCCGACAAAAAGCTTGCCCTTAAAGCTTATAGCAATGTTCTACGGGTTTTTAATTCAATAATAAGATTCGCTGCAACAAATTTTACCGAAATTCAAAGTAAACAGTTTTTTAATACAGTTCTAAAAAATGCGAAGAAAAGGACAGAAATTGTTGCTCTATCCAGATCTTCCACAAAAAAAAATTATGGAAGTAAAACAAAAAATACTGATGGTGATATTCGTGGTGTTGGAGTTTCTGCACAGATTAATACTGTGTAATATTTTGTACTATTTTTCTTTTTGTAATATTTAATAAGATTTTTGTTATTATTTTTATAATGAATTTATGTTTTTTTTAATTTATTTTTAATGAATTTGTTTTTGTTTTCTTATTTTAATAATTTTTTTAATTTTTTTTAAATGAATTTATTTTGGTTTTGTTATTCTGTAAATATAGTTTACCTTTTAACATAATTTTAAAATATGATTATTTATTTAATCGTGTGAAGTAAGGGAATGAATACTGTTGAATTTTCGTTATATTTCACAGATACCATTTTGCATTTAATCTGTTTCAAACTATACATTTGTGGTGCATTATCTTTGCAATCTGAAGAATATACATTGAGGAAATATGAAATTATTGGTGTTTCAAAAAAAAACTTCTTGATTTTTTAAACTGGCTCCAAAAATTAATATATCATTACATGTTTGTGTAACATTCTTTAAACATACTAATTTATTTTCAGTTATAAAAAACCATATGTCTTCCGTTTTGGGACTTAAAATGAAACCATTCATATGACGAACGGTATTATTTTTTATATTTGGTAATTTGATATTCAAAACTTCATTGTCCGTAATCTGTAAATTACTAAATTCAGGAAGACGTCTGGCTGCCTGTGCTAAAGGATTATTTCCAGTTCGCAACATTCGTTTTATGCTACCTAATTTGCTTTCAAACGGGTAGGCACTAAATGTAGGCAAAATACCAAATTTTTTAACATCTTCAACAAGATGAGACAAGTTATGCATGTTACTATTTACATGCTCTTCCCGGAAATATTCTATAAAGTGGAGCAACATTTGTTCAGCTAAATCAAGGTTTGTGCTATATGCAGAAGACGAGCATATTGTAACAGCACAAAAAAATACAAGAAAATGCTGGAATACATCTTGAGGTATACGATCCTTTAATACTACAATTCCTATATAATGTAGAAATGAACGGTATTCCAAAGCTTTCCAATGTGCAAGACAATCAAGTCCCCTAACAGCTCTGTGAAGTTCTGAAACCATTTTGATGTTTCTCAAGCATGTGGATATACAATCACATTCTCTTGCACTCCATTTGGTTCGATAATTGTTAATTTTCAAAATTCCATCTCTCCATCCTATCAACAATTTTTTCATGATCCCTAAATCAATTAAATACAAAGAATCTGAAACTGGAAAGTCATCCACCATGTTTACTCCGGGAAGTTCTTCTAACTTTGTGGTGCAAATCATAAATTCTTTCACGAAATCCTTCTTCTACTACATTCTGTTCTTCTACTACATTCTGTTCTAGGAAAAATGTTGGAATGCGAAACGTACGAATATTCTCCAATTGTTGTACACTTTTGACATCCGTTTTGACTGTTGAAATTACTTACACCTTTAATAAAGTATAATTTAATTTAAGATAAGTTTTATGCATTATAGTTTTAACCTTTTACAAAAGCACGTGCTGGAGAATCGCATATAAATGCTCGGATTTTAACCGTGAGCTTATGTTGACTACTGACAATAACTCCATTATTCAGAACCTCCTTCGCTTCATCAACAAATGGTCTTAGAAACAAATCTAGACTAGAGGGTTTACCTTTACCGCAATAAATTCCGATTGCCATTGGCTGGATGTCCGGTTTTTCATGTATATTAAATAAAATCGGCCAAAACTCCTCTCGAGAACTATTTGGATATATCGGCAAACCATCAATGTTAATGTTTATAGATATTTCAGATGATTCATTGATATCACCAAAACATTTTTTCAAACAAAATGCCTTTGGTGCCAATATTGCCCAGCTAACCCTATTGGTTGAATTGTTGTAACAGTTGGTGTTAGTAATAATATTCTTGGGTCTTTTGGTAATGAATTTGACTTTCGTTTGTTACATATTTGGAACAATACTTTTAGTGCTTGGTGTCTTATGTTAAATGTAATTGCCCAATTTTTTAATTCAGTTCTATAAATTTCATCTTTTTTAAGTTCACTATCGACATCATCATAATCGTTATCATCATAATCGTTATCATCATCTATGTTAAAATAATCATGCTATAGAAAGAATGCTGTTAGTGTTTTATAAAATATTATCTAATTTTTGTAAATTTAAATAAATGTTAAAGAAAAATAAAATAATAAATAGACACTTTAAAAAATAATTTACACTTTTATTTTGACTTTTAACATATTTTAACTTTTATTTTTAATTTTCTTACTTTTAATGGAGATATATGAAAATAGTTTTACTATGAGAGTAAAAGAATTTTTAACACTAGAAGTGTTGATATCTCATAACAAGAACACTTTAAGAGTTAATTTAACTCTTGTTATAAGAATATGTTATGAGAGCTTCCAAGTGTGTTATGAGAGCCTTATGAGATCTTTTTCAAATTTTCTAGAGTATTACTCTTGGGGTAGATGATGTAGATGATGATGATGTTGATGTAAATGATGATGATGTAGATGTAGATGATGAAGGATGTAGATGATGATGATGTAGATGATGATGATGTGGATGATGATGATGTAGATGATGATGATGTAGATGATGATGTAGATGATGTAGATGATGTAGATGATGTAGATGATGATGATGATGATATATATAAAGTCATGACAACTCAACAACTAATGACGCTTTCTTCATGAAATTTGAGTTGTAGGTTACCTAGTATTGAAAGTATGGCAGAGACTGTATATGGGCACAATCGGACCATGTTTTCGGGTTTGGGAACCTTTGAAAAGTTACATTGTGCGGTTTTCACTGAAATATGTTTAAAAAAGAGTGAGAATTTATTTTTTAACCTTAAAGCTTATTTTTCAAACAGACAATGTTCCTACGGTGGAGTAGCAATTTTTATAAAATTCGGAATTAGTGCTACGCAAGCTTTTGCAGACAAATTTAATAAATCGAACTTTTTATTAGTTAAATTATTAAAGCAGAATATAAATAAAATCTCTATCTGCAAATCTCATGAAACCCGCATAGCAGATATTGTACGCATACTGCTAAATATAAAATCTAACTAACACTAGGGTGATTTTAATATTAATCTTTTAAATGGAAATAATAGTGATGTAACACACTATAGTAACACATTGCTAAGTAATAGATTCATTTTCTGTAATAAAGTATCGTTGGAATTCGCTACAAGAATAGCAAAAACGTCAAGTACAATAATTTATCACTGTATTTCATATGTTCTGAAAAATGAGTACCTACTATTTCCATATCTTAGATACTTCCTTATCAGACCATCAACACTTCTTTTAAGTATGAATCATAAGCCTTCTATGGAAAATCAGTCGCAATTCCTAAGAATCGTAAAATATGATAACATAGAAAAGAATGAAATATGGTCTAAACTGAATTCTTACAATAATTTTAACGATTTTTTCAATGATTTCCAAGATTTAATAACAAGAACCTCTAGAAAAACACTAATAAAAAAATAAGAAAAAACATGAGTGGATAACAAATGAAATACTTGAAAAAATCAAAATTAGGGATTCATACCATAAATTTAAAAAAAAATATTATAACGACCCCCACGTCGAAAAACTCTATACTGATATTAAGAAAGAGGTTAGGCATTTAATTACTGAATCAAAAAGGAAGTATTGCTGTGCTAAAGTTAAAAGAAATCACACACACACTAACTCAAATATTTAGTTGCATAACAATGGAAATCTAACTTATACTAAACTGCTATCGCGGAATGTATGAACAATTTCTTTGTCAATGTCACAAATGAACTTAACTTCACTTCTAAACCTTATAACTACCAATAATTAAATATTTTTTCTCGTTCATTTAATTACAATTTTTATCTACCTCCAACAAATACAGCGTAATCAAGTGAGCTATTAATTCTTTAAAACCGGCAGCTGCGAACTATTGAAAATTTTAGCTTTCCAAGTTCATTAAAAATTGCTAGTGTGACGTCAATTTTTAAAAGTAGCAATACAACCAATGCTTCTATTACTATCCACCGATATCAGTACCTACTGCGCTCTCTAAAATATTTCAAATAGTGATGAAGCAATGTCTCAACTATTTCATGACGATGAATGACTTCTTAAACAAGGAACAATATGGTTTTGAAAAAAATTCAAATACTTCCGCCGCTTGCCTTAGCCTAACGCATTTTATCCCTTAAATTATGTACGAGGGGAACTATGTAGCCTATTTTTTCCTTGACTTTCAGAAGGCCTTCGATTCTGTTGATCATAGGGTTTCTCATACCGAATAACTCGGAAACGGATTCGAATCTTTCCCCTGGGATTCGGAATCGGGATACGTTTCTGAAATTCGCCGAATCCCGATTCCCAAATGCTCGATGTGAAATTCACTATTAAAATAAATATGCTTAATTATAACAAAAAAAAAAATTAGTTGTTCCATCTATTAGAAACTTTGGTAATTAAAAGTGGCAACTTGACTAATTTCAAAATTAAAAAAAAATAAAACTTAGTAGGTTCTGGTCTTTGGATTTTATGTTGTTGCCATGGTGTGCAAAATTGTATTGACGTTTTAGGGTTCTCGTTTGTTTTGGTTGCAGTTTAATTTTTCAAATTGATAGTTTAAAAAAATTACGTAAGTATAAATAATAATATAACTTTAAATTAAAGTTTCCTAAAATTAATATGACCTTAGCTATGGCAAGTAAAAAATCTAAAGTTTGGAATTATTTTACCGTGGAACCAACAACTAGCAATTCAAAACAAGCAAAAGTAAAATGTACTAAATGCAGCACTATTTTGTTATATACGGATCATTCTACATCATCAATGGCCAAACATTTAAAAGTTAAACATGGAATTACTGTAAAAGATGAAGAAACTGCGGATAAATATGAAATAAAAAAATAAAAAACATCAATATTAGATTATACTATAACAGCAAAGAGAACGTTATAAAATATCGTATCTGAACTAGCGGTTTCTAGTGGGATATCAATTAGAGCCATCACTAGATCCAAATTTATTCGAGAATCAATTCTTAAATGTTTACCTAAGAATTTATAAAGAAAAGAATTTTTAACTTTACCTAAGAATAAATCCGGTGTCATGATGCTTGTCCAAAGTAATTTTGAGAAAAAAAAAATATATTATGATCCGATCGAAAATAAACGATTTTGTATTACTTTGGACGAATGGACCAGTATTCGTATGAAGAAGTACGCAAACATCAATTTACACGATGATGACAAGAAAGTACAATTTAATCTTGGTTTAGTTAGAGTGATTGGATCATGTTCAGCATCTAACTTGGTTTCTGTGGTTACAGATCATTTAAAAAGTTTTGATTTAAATTTTAAAACTGATATAGTTTCGTCCACCAGTGACGGTTGTAAAATGATGGTAAAATATGGACGAGAATCGCCTGTAATATATCAGCTTTGTTTGAATCATGGCCTGAAACTTGGTGTTTGCGAAACGCTTTACAAAAAGCAAATTTTACACGATCATACAGCGAAATACAATGAATTTGATGTTGAGACTTTAGAGGAATATAACTTCGCGATGAAAATAACTTCGTTGATGTAGTAAATACAATTGATATTGATGCTGTTGAATTCGAAAAATCGTTAAATTTTTATGAGAGTATTAAAAAAGTTCTGGAAATAGTAAAGTTTTTTAAATATTATGCACATATATTATAAAATTACTTTTTGCAAACAAAAATTAAGGCTGGATTAGGAAATGAATTGCAAATGAAATTAGACGAATTAAGAAGACGAACAAATTCTAATTTTTAAAAAAAAAACAAATTCGAGTCTACTCGATTGAACTCTATTGTAGATATGATAGGTAATTTTTTTGAAAGAACGAATTTATGTTGAAGAAGCTCTTCTTGAATTTATTACAACCGATTTCTTAAGAAATTTGAATTTTGAATTGCTTAAAGATCTATACAATGCACTTAAGCCAATTAAATTAACAATAGAAGTTCTAAGTCGTAAGGATGCTACTTTACTTTCTGCTGAGTTAGCTATTAACTTTATGAAAAAAAAACTATCTGAAGCTAATACAATAGTAAGCTCTGAACTATTACTAAATTTAACTAAGAGAATTGAAGAACGATTAAATAAAAATTTCATGAAACATTAAAATGTTTAAAAGACCCAAATAGTACTCCATCTAAAGATGTGTTGAATTTACCTAGTGAAACAATGATGAGGATTTTTGGTTCAGATCTAGAAATTGAAGATTCAAACGATATGGATATCGTATCAACAGAAATTGAAGAATCAGAAACTATATCCATTGAAAAAAAGTGTTAGATGAGATTTTAAAAAAAGGATTGGAGGACCCAAAAGAAAATTGTGAAATTAATAAGTTAAAGCAAGAATTTACGATTTCGTTTATGAGACAAATCACTCAATTCCTTGCTATTTTTAAAAGAATTTTATTTAAATACTAAATTAAATTAAAAATTCTATAATATTACTTTTTTAATACTACTAATTTTCTAATTTAAATCTTGTTTTTTTATTGTTTTATTAGCCAAAGTAGAACTTTATATTCTTATTTTAATTTTTTACTGAATTTTTATTCATACAATTATAATTTTTTATAAATTAAAACTATGCTTTTTTATTTGGAATCGGACTCGGCGATTCTATATTTTAAGAATTCGGCGAATCCAAAAAAGGCCGGTTTTTGAGAAACCCTAGTAGATCATGAGGTCTTCTTATATAAACTTAAAAAAATGAGCTTGAATTTGAATCAAGTAGAATTCTTTAGATCATTTTTACAAAATAGACAGGAAAAAGTACGTGCTAATGATATATTAAGTCAGCCAAAAATAAAAAAAAAGGAGTCCCATAGAGTTCAATCCTTGGTCCTGACTTATTTAAAATTTATATAAATGACATAACATATTTAAATCTCAAAGGAGATTTATATATTAATAAATATAACTTCATACTGACGATGCTGTTTTGATATATTACTCAAAAGATGAAGAAAACTTGAGAAAGGATATTGAAAACGACTTTAAAATTATTAAGCAATGGCTAAAAAAACATTATCTATTATTAAATATTTAAAAAACGAAAATATTATTATTTGAAATTAAAAAATTTATGAGCACACCTTTTCATTGAAATAATGAAACTGTTGAAACGGTAAAGCAGATCAATTACCTAAGATTAACCCTAGACAATTAATTAAAATGAAGGGATCACGTAGAAAATATAATAAGAATATTCTCTTCCTATATTGTCATTTTAAGAAGTCTACGAAAATATCTTGATATTAACTCTGTAAACATGAATTGTAAATAACAGTTTTTAAGATTATTAACAACTACATCAAACATAATTTTTTTCCAAAGAATAAATATTCATAATTATAATACACGAAAGAAATCAAACTTCTATTTAACTCTTTTTAACACTAACCATCACAAAAATAAATGCTGTATTGAATTTTTCTATTCAATGATTAACCTATTGAATTAAAAAATATAAACAGTATAGGTCATTTCGAAAAATAGAAAAAAAATATTCTTGTTTTCTTAATAAATGTAAAGTTTTAAAGTTTTAAACAAAGTAAATTTTCATAATGTTAAGTTATTATATATTTTTATTTTTTTCTTTTTTCTGTTTTGTTTTTGTTGTGCTTTTCTTTTTATTTAATTTTTATTTTGATTTGTTGATTTTGCAAATCTGTAATTTATATAACAATAAAATATAACATATTTATAATATACATTTATAGATTTGATTACAAAAATAAAATATAGAGCCAAATAGCTATACGGCGATGATACAGAATTGAATTTTGGAAATAAAATAATAATGAAGAAAAAAAAATAAAGAAAAATTCAAGGGCTAACGGAACTACAAACCACCATAACTCAAAAACTAAAGACTCTATTTTGATGAAATTCAAATTCTAGGTTACAAGTAATGAAAGCCCCGGGGGGAATGGTTCTGCTTGAGATCGGCCAATGAGTTCGGATCGAATTGAGGCCAAACGAGTATAATTTCGAAATCAAAGAAGATAGAACCTTAAAATCAGGTAGCAGCGTGCCTCTTCCTATATCCTTAGAATTTAGGGTCGTGGACCAGTAAAGACCTTAAATCTCATCATTGAAATTAATAAAAAAAGTAGCTTAAAATTAAGATAGAACGTTCCAATTCTGTACAAGGGTTCACTAGTATTGAAAGAACGGCGCGAGCTGCATATACGCGACATCTGACAATGGATTCGGATCCTGGAACTTTTTCTTCGAACTTAGGCCAAATGAGCACGATTCCGAGCCCAAAGAAGTTAGAACCTCCAAATTCAGTATCAGGGTGTCCTTTTCTATTTCCTTAGTGTCCTCGAAAATTAGAAATGAAATGCAATAGTGGGTCGGGGCCATTCACATAGTTTCGAAGAAATTAAAGCATATTTTCGAAAATAATAAAGATAGTAACTTCAAACAAATGTAGAAGCTTCAAATTTGCAACAAGGTTGTTCTTTACTATTTCCTACGTGTTCACTTAATTTTTGATCAATTGAAGTTGTGGTTCAGGTAGCTCCTCTCTACCTGGCTTCTAAAGGTTTAAAGACTTATCATCGAAATCAAAAAAAATAGTAACTTAAGATTAATATAGAATGCTCCAATTGTGTACAAGGGTTAACTAGTATTGAAAGTACGACGGGGAATACATATGGGCGAAATCGTACCATGGTTTCGGGTTCTGGAACCTTTGAAAAGTTCAAGTGCTAACAAACATATATCCTAAAAATGGTGTTTTTACTCAGAAACTAATTACGCTATTTTGATGAAATTTACATACTAGGTTACTAGTAATGAAAATACTATGGGAATTGGTTTTGGTCGAGTTCGGATTCTAGAAGCTTTTGATCAAATTGAGGTCAAACTAGTGTAATTTCGAAACCAAAGAAGATAGAACATTATATTTGGAGTTCTTCTTCTTAATTTTGATGTGAACGTGAATTTTTGGATGAATTGGAATAGCGGTTGGCGTACCACTCCCACTACTCCCAAGACCTTAGAGCATAAGACATTCGAAATTAATAAAGATAAAAAAATCAAATTTGATACATTTTGTCCTATTTCCGTTCTTATTTAACACTTTTATATTTTTAAAAGGCTAAGAATTTTCCTATAAAACATATTATGTATTATATTTTATAAATTAATAACAAAATATTTTTTTAATAAACGACGAAATTTATTGTATTTTTAATTTTTATTATATCATATCTATATTTTCGTCCGCCAGTAGGCACGATAACTCAAAAAATAATGGAGCTATCTTGATGAAATTTTAACTGTAGGTTACTAGGACTGAAAGTACGGCGGGGATTGCACATGGGCGAAATCGGCCCATGGGTTCGGATTCTGGACCTTTTAATCGGTTTCAGGACCAACGAACATATGTAAAAAATCACGATAACTCAACAACTAATGACGCTATCTTCATCAAATTTGTGCTGTAGGTTACTAGTAATGAAACTTCTTTGGGTATTGCGTAAGTTCGGGATTGGACCATGCTTTCGGAACCTAGAACTTTTTGATCGAATTTAGGCCAAACGAGCATAATTCCGAAACTAATAAAGATAGAACCTCCAAATTTGGTATCAGGGTGTCCCTTCCTATTTCCTAAGTGTCTTTGAAATTTTGGCCCCATTGGAGTTGGCGGTCGGGGACCAGCCACACATTTCAGAAAACCTTAAAGCATATCTTTAAAATTAATAAAGATTACAACTTGAAAAAATGTAGAAGCTTCAAATTTAGTGTTCTTTACAATCTCTTGCTTGCCCCCCTAATTTGGGATCAATTGGAGTGATGGGTCAGTACCCTTCTTAGACCTCCCAAGTTTTAAAAGCTTATACTCGAAATTACTAAAAATAGTAACTTAAAATTAAGATAGAACGTTCAAATTTTGTACAAGGGTTAACTAGTACTTAAAGTACAGCCCGGACTGTATAAAACCGAAATCAGCCCAAGGGTTCGGATTCTGGACCTTTGAATCGGTTACAGGGCTAACGAACATATGTAAAAAATCACGATAACTCAACAACTAATGACACTATCTTCATGAAATTTGTGCTGTAGGTTATTGGTAATGAAACTACGGCGGCAATTGCGCACGGTGCGGATTGGACAATGGGTTCGGAACTTAGAACTTTTTGATCGAATTTAGGCCAAACTAGCATAATTCCGTAACCAATGAAGATAGAACCTCCAAATTTGGTTTCAGAGTGTCGCTTTCGATTTCCTTAGTCTCCTTGAAGTTTGAGCCTAATTGTAGTAGTGGCTGGAGACCAGCCACTCAGTTCCGAGGACCTTAAAGCATATTTTCTAAATTAATAAAGATAATAACTTGAAACAAAAGTAGAAGCTTCAATTTTGGCACATGGGTGTTCTTTACTATTTCCTGCGTGTCCCTCTAATTTTGGATCAATTGGAGTGGTGGTTCAGTACCTCTCTTCCCACCAATGTGTAAAAGCTTATCATCGAAATTAATAAAACAAGTAACTTAAAATTAAGATAACTCGTTCTAATAGTGTACAAGAGTTAACTTGTACTGAAACTATGACGGGGACTGCATATGGGCAAAATCGTATCATGGTTTCGAGTTCTGAAGCCCTTGAAAAGCTCAAGGGCTAACAAACATAATGCCGCTATTTTGATTAAATTTAAACTCTAGGTTACTAGTAATGAAAGTACCATGGGAATTGGTTCTGGTCGAGTTTAATTTCGAAGCCAAAGAATATATTTCCTATTTCCTATGTGTCTCCCAAATTTTGACTTAATTGTAGTGGTTCAGCTATGTTCAAAGGTACTTGCTGCATTTATGTAAAATTTATTTTTATATTTGAATGAATTATATGAAAAGGTCTAAATTTGTATATGTATTTTAGAAATACATTTATTGCATATTTTGCGTTTATAAGCTTTTCTAATAGGTACATAAACAAGCCATTTAAAAAAATTGCAATTTTGAAAAATTTTAATTATTAAATATATTAGCTTTTTATCACAAAATTTAGTAATTCAAATTTTTTCATTTAGTAATTGAATTGGAATAAATATATTTTCATTTATTTCAATTTTTTTTGTTTTAATATTTTTAAATAGATAAATTAGTAAGAATTTGTAATATTTTTTAATAGATAGTGTAATTAGAAAATGTTTTTAGTATTATAAAATTAATTTGGTTAGCAATGTCTTACGATCAAATTAATAACAGCTCTTATGGTGTTAAAACGACTTATGGATATGTCCTTAAATTTGAACCAAATAGGTGTAGGGTATTTCTAAGTCGGTTGCCCCGACTGACTGTTTCTTTACTTGTTTTTAATTTCAATATACATTTTGTTTTTTCATTATAGAAATCAAAGACCATCAAAGACAAAAAAAGAACTAGGTATAAATCGTTTTGTTATTCATTATAGAAATTATCATAAGAATTAACAATTTTGTTTAACAAACTAGATAGTTAGATAAAGATTTTATTTAGTAGATGCTTATAATGCTTTTTGATGATACTTTTGTCTTCTGTTAATAAAATTTAAATTTATTTAGATAAATTTACTAGAGCGCATATTTGAATAAATTATAATAAGTTAATAGATAAACCGATTATAACTATTAATAAATTGAATCCAACTTGGAAATTGTTAAATTAAATATTTTATTTAATAATTTTATATAAATAAATGTCTAAAGAAATTGAAATAAAACTAAAAAGTATAAAATAAAACAAAATATTTTTTTCAATATAAACTTTTATTAAAGTAGTTCTAGCCCCCTAAAATGTAGAAAATAAAAATTGAAGGTAGATCTTGGGAATTTGTAAATGTTGTAATATAAAAGTAAATTGCTGGTATAAGAAACAGTTCTTTTAATGTTTGAAAACTTTTAAGCTTAAAATGTTGAAAATTTTCATTAACCAAAAAGTGATGGTAGATCTTTTGCATTTAAAAGTGTTTTAATATAAAAGTAAATTGCTGAAATGGTGACAGTTCTTCTTTCAGACAGTCTTATCTATAAGATAAGACAGCCTTATCTATAAGATAAGACTGTCTGAAAGAAGAACTGTCACCACTTCAGCAATTTACTTTTATATTAAAACACTTTTAAATGCAAAAGATCTACCATCAATTTTTGGTTAATGAAAATTTTCAACATTTTGAGCTTAAAAGTTTTCAGCAATTTACTTTTATATTTTAATAATTAATAATTTTAATTATATTTTTGTAGATATTTGTTTATATTTTAAATTTCATAAATATGATATTGAGTTTTCTCTTTTGGAGGTTCATTTATTATTATATTGGTGGGGTTTACCGACTGTGACGTAATGTGTCAAATTAATGGTTTCTTTACCTGTTTTTTTTTTTCTTCCTTATAATTTTATTTCCAAAATTCAATTGTTTCAAGTTTTATAATATTATAATTTTTAGGTTATTTGTAATTTAATTTGTACAGCTATGCAACTATAATATATTTGGCTCTATATTTTATTTTTGTAATGTCAAATCAATAAAAGTATATTATTAACATGTTATATACGTAGTTGTTATAAAAATTACAGATTGGCAAAATCAACAAATCAAAATAAAAGCACAACAAAAACAAAACAGAAAAAAGAAAAATATAAAAATATGTAATAATATTAACATTATGAAAATTTACTTTGTTTAAAATTTTAAAACTTTTAAGAAAACAAAAATTTTTTATCTCTATTTTAAAATAACCTATACTGTCTATATTTTTTAATTCAATAGGTAAATCATTGAATAGTTTCAGAAAATTATTCAAACAATTCTTTCTTTGATTGTTGATTTTAAAAAGAGTTAAAATAGAAGTTTGATTTATTTCGTGTATTATAATTATGAATATCTATCACTTAGAATAAAATTATGTTTGATGTGGTTGTAAATAATCTTAAAAACTGTTAAATACAAATGTCTACAGATGTCATTCAGACTTATGTATCTCAAGTTATAAAGCTTAATTGAAGGATGTGTTCTTGGATAATTATGTATTATTTTAATTGATTTTTTATCGATTATATCCAATTGGTTTAATGTACTTTGCAATTTAAGTACGTTATGTTTGATAAAATATAAGATGAATAAATCTGATACAAAGAGTTATTATCAAGATATCAGTTCTCTTTCTGCGTGCGTGGGGTGCGTTTCAGTGAGAGTTTTTTTCTAGTATTAATTACTATATTATATTATAAGTAAATTAATGTATTAATATAAGTGTAAATATTAGTTAAAATATAAATTAAAAAAAAAAAAATAATATATATATATGTAGGATGTCAATAAATAGCAATGCCCTCCAATACTGTAATTATTAATTATCATACGATAATATAAAGTACAGTATGAAGATGCAAAGAGAAAACAAAGCAGTCGAAGAAGAATATTGAAGAAGTGTAGACGTTGTTATTAAAGAGTAGTTATTAAAAGAATTAAATGAAAGTAAATTAAAGTTAAGATTTAAATAAAAGTAAATTAAAAGAATTAAAGTTGCAATTTGAATTTAAATATGAAGCTATAAATAGTGAAATTAAAGTTAAATTGAATTTGTTAAGTAATACCATTAAATTTTATAAACTAAAAATCATTTAAGTAAAACCATTAAATTTTATGTACTAAAAATCAGATTAACATTTTTTTTATTTCACATAAAACCTAAATTCCACAAAATTGGGGGCTCAACCGGGATCGCGGTGAAATAATAAATTTTAAACTGATTAACAAAATAATCAAAAAAAAAATAATTCAAAAAAAAAATAAATTTCGTAAATTAAATAAAGAAATCTAAGCCTTTCAACACGTGGTTAATTTTAAACAGTTGTAGCTGTCGGCTTTATGTATAAAAAACAAGTGATGATAAAAAACCGAGGGTTTTTAAAAAAGCACATTTTCATATTAAGTATTTTATCGAAATATAATGTTCAAGCTTCAATATTAACGTTTAATTAAGGAAATATATACGTTGGTGACTAAGTTACTGCTTACTGCTTAAACAGTAAATTTTTTATTTGAAAGTTCTAATAGCCCTTCAATGCGGAAGGTTACCAAATTTCTCAAGGACCTAACTTCATCTAACCTCCCCCCCCCCTTCCCTCTTAATTTTTGTAGGTTCTAGGAATTAAACAAAAATTTGGAATTTTACTTAGAATTTTTTTATCTAAGCAAAAATGGGTAAAACTTAGAAACACTTTCTTCAATTTAAGGAACCGCTTATAAATTTAAGAAACACCTTTAACATATGTTAAAATATAATGCTTGACCTTCAAATTTTGTATATTAATAAAAAAAAAATTGGACAGGTATTCAAGTTACAGGTGCTTAAAAATAGCAAAATTTCAATTTTCGAGCCCTTATAGCTTCTAAACAGGGGGCTTGACAAAAAAATTTTGTTAACCGGCTCCTACTAACTTTCGAGGATCTAAGTTCTCCCAAAATTTCAAGCCCCTATCTTTAACCGTTTAAGAGATATGTGGGACCAAAAATTTTGCAAAAATTGAGTTTTATATAATGCTAAATTTTAGTACCGTATGGCAACCCTATAAATTTGATCGACATATTTTTGTTAAGTCTATAAAAGCAGCTCTCTTATACCGTTTTTCGATTGAAAATAAACCTAACAGAATTCATGTTATATAATTTTAAATAGAGGGTTTTTTTGGAATTTGCAGGGGCTGTAGCTTCGTAACCCTTCAAAATTAAGAAAAACCTTTAACACATGTTGAAATATAATTATAGATATTTGAATTTTGTATATCACTAAAAAAAAATTTGTACAGGTATTCAAGTTACAGGTGTTTTAAAATAGCAAAATTTCAATTTTCGAGCCCTTATAGCTCCTAAATAGGGGGCTTGACAAAAAAATTTTGTTAACCGACTCATACTTATTTCTAAGTATCTCACTTCTCCCAAAACTTCAAGACCCAAGCTTAAACCGTTCAGAAGATATGTGTGGTCAAAAGTTTTGCAAAAATTGAGTTTTGTGCAATGTTAAATTTTAGTACCGTATGGCAACCCTAAACATTTGAGTTTCAAAAATTTATAAAGTTTATGAAACCAGCTATCGTTTGCGGTTTTCAGATTGAAAATGTATTTAACAGAACTCTTGTTATAACAATTTAAATATAGGGCTTTTTCCAACTTTAGGGGGCTGCAGCTCCGAAACGGGTGGGGCTACAGAAAAAAATTCTTCTACGAAATTATTTTTTTTTCAAAAACTACTCATGGTTAAATTTTCTTTACTCTATTTCAAAGGGTGTAAAAGTTTTTGTAAACATACGGACAGACAGACGGACAGACAGACGGACGGACGGACGGACGGACGGACGGACAGAGTGAAACTATATAGGCACATTTTTACAAAATTTTTTGAAAATGTGCTAAAAACGGGTTTATGAACGGGTCGGTGTGTGTGTAAACTATAAAGCATTTGTACATAATTATAATTTACAAAATATGTTCAGTCTGCACATATAATAAAATTTAAAACTAATTTGTGTTATGTAAATATTAATTGTTTTTACAAAAAAAAAAAATTTAAATTCATTTTCAAATATAATTAATAATAATATTAATTAATGATATAATTTTTAATAATAAATATATAAATAAAAATTCTATATGTGGACATTAACCAAATAAATTGAAAATATTAACTTTAATTGATTGACATTAATTAAAAAATTTCTTAAATCACATGTTATATAAACCGAATAAATTTTTACAACAACATACTGACATAACGAAAAAAAAAGAAGCTTTCATTTTTCTTCAATACATTTTGTGTCAATGGTACGCACATGGTATGTACAAGGGTACGTATAACAGGTTTAGTACACACAGTGAAAAAATATACAGTATACATACAACATAACCTGCATATCTAAAAAAGAGAAGAATAGAAGATTTCATCTTGCCAACAATAATAATTTAAATATGCTATATACGTAAATTACAACTAAAATTAAAAGTTTTGATTACACCGTCATTATATTTAAAACAAAAGTTCAGTGTGTTTTAATGAAATAATAATTTTCAAAATTTGGTTAGAACAATTAATTAACTTATAATTAATAAACAATAAAATTAAAATTAATAAATAATAAAAACAAAAAAAAAATTTTTTTTAATAAATTTGTTTCTACTTTCACGAGAAGAAAAGAAATGAGTATGAGCAGATATCACTATCGGAAGTAAGTACCCTCTCGTTCTAATAACGACGCATATCAAGTATTAATCATTATCACCAAAACGATCACCATCAAGTATCGACAAAGTTAATATCATAAAACATATTGGAAAGAAGTACCAGGCCAGGGGTGGTTAGGTAATTAAAGAAAAATGTTTTTTTAAATTTGGTATCAGAAGCAGCAAACCTTTTAATAAAATTAAAGGAAATAATATATCTAATAAAAAAATAAATACAAAAAAAAAAAAAAAATTTTTTTAAAAAAAAAAAATTTCTTTTTACTTTTAAATATAGTTAATTAAATAAATTATAAATATTTAAATTTGTTCCCTTTTTTTTTCTTCCGAAATTTGAATATAAAATACCTAGTTAAATTTTTAGTAAGATCAAGAGAAAAGCTTTATACAGAAAATAATTTTTAAAATGGGCCGTAAAAACAAGCAAGTATTGAGTAGTACTAGTAACGTGGAAAGCGTAGCCGCTGACGTCTCAAGGATTTTTGAAGAATTGGAGGGATTTAGGGAAGAATTAAGGAGGCAGTCTTTTGTTGGAGTTAGTCTGCCAGATGCGAGAATTCCAGACAACCGATATCGGAATATGCCGAGTACAAGTCGACAGTCTGTAAACTTCCTTCATGAGAACGTATCATCCAACCAACACTCCTTTAATAACAACAATTTTTTGCAGCCAACAAATAGTTTCGATAACAATAGGTCCCGATTTCCGGTCTCCATAAAGGATATAGTGGAAATTCTGCCAAAATTTTCAGGTGAAAATGAATACGATGTCAATAACTGGATTGCAGACATAGAAGCTACGACATCAGATTTAAGCTGTTCTGAGCTAGAAACATTTCCATTAGGCAAAAGGTTGCTGACGGGTCTAGCCGAAAAGACATTAAGAGCGAAACCAAATATTACCACCTGGTACCAGTTAAAAAGATTTTTGAAGGACGAATTCTCTGAAATAATTAGTTCGGCAGACGTTTACAAGAAACTGGCAAGTACGAAACAGAGAAAAGGTGAAACCGTTTATGAATATCTAATTAATATGAGGGCAATAGGCGCCAAAGGTAACGTAGAAGACGACGAAATCTTGAGATATGTAGCTGACGGAATTTATGATTCTCCAGAAAATAAACAACGACTATATGGTTGCAAAACGATTCAGCAGTTTAAAGAGGAATTACGAAGATATTCACAATGCAGAGAAGCGAGAGAACGTTCTAAAACCAATGTGAAGTTCAAAAGAAATTCAGGCGGTATGAACAAGGAAACTCAATTAGGCTGTTATAACTGCGGCGGAAAGGGACACAAGAGTGCCAACTGTAGTGAAAAGAAACCGAAGTGCTTCAGATGCAACCAGTTTGGTCACATATCGAGAAACTGTACTCAGAATGCGTCAGTTTCAGCAAGGGCGAGTTGTAACAGTGCCATTTTAGAGGAAAACCTAAAAACTCCAGATAAAAAACCTATTAAGATCAACGGCAATAAAATAGCAGCCCTGATAGATACAGGAAGCGACTTAACGCTGATCAGGTGCGACGAGTATATAAGGATAGGCGCGCCCGAGGTTAATTTACAAAGAATAAGTTTACGAGGTTTAGCGAACGAGCCTGTGTCAACAATAGGATAATTTAGTGCAATACTGGAAATAGATAACAACAGTTACAGAACAAATGTGCACATCATTTCAAAGAACCTTCTGCAATATCCCATGATAATAGGAAAAGATGTATTACGTAACACAAAAATTGAGTTTAGTGACGCCGGAATCAATATAAGTAAATTGGAAGTATCACTAATGAATTGCTTCAATATTTTGGAAAAAGAAACAACATTGAAAGTAGGAAATAAGAACTATGAAGAGAAAATCAAAACCATGGTTAGAAACTATAATCCCAAAAATGAAGAAGACACAAAAGTAACCTTAAAAATAGTGCTAAAAGACAGTACTCCCATTGCACAGGGACCACGAAGGCTGGCCCCATTGGAAAAACAAATTGTGGATGACCAAGTTCAAGAATGGTTGGAGAAAGGTATTGTCAAACCCAGCAAGTCAGAGTCCCATTGTACTGGTGAACAAAAAAGATGGGAAAAAGAGACTATGTGTTGACTTCAGGAAGTTAAATAAACAGATCGTTAGGAGTCGTTTTCCATTGCCGCTAATTGAAGATCACATTAATGCACTAAGCGACGCGAAAGTTTTTTGTGCCCTCGACTTGGAAAACGGGTTTCTCATGTCCCCATCGAAGAAGGCAGTCAGCAGTATACATCTTTTGTAACTCCTTCAGGTCAGTGGGAATTTACTAGGGCACCTTTCGGACTTTGTACATCCCCACTAGTTTTTCAGAGATTTATAAATAATATATTCAATAACTTACTAATTCGGAAATTTGTTTTGATTTATATCGACGACATCATCGTTCTGGCATCAAGTGACCAAGAGTGCGTAGACCGATTACAGCAAGTCCTGGCAATAGCAGAAAAGAACGGTTTAAAAATTAAGTGGAATAAATGTCAATTCCTTTGTAGAGAGATCGACTACCTTGGGTATAAAATTTCGAACGGTGCGTATTCACCTTCACCAGAAAAAATAAAAGCTGTCAAAGAATTTCCAGCTCCGAACAACGTGAAAAAAGTTCAGTCCTTTTTGGGACTTACCGGATATTTCCGTAAATTAATTCCTGGTTATGCCACAGTAGCTAAACCACTGAGTGACTTGATCAGAAAAGAAAGAGTATTTAAATTTGGACTACAAGAGGATGCTGCATTTTCAAAGCTAAAAGAAATATTATGTCTAAAACCTATTTTAAAACTTTACCAGCAGGATCGAGAAACTGAGCTGCATACTGATGTTTCCAAACTAGGCTATGATGCAGTACTTCTTCAAAAGTGTGACGACACGAAATTCCATCCAGTTTATTACTTCAGTAAGAAAACTAAACCGTCGGAAGAATTGTATCACAGCTACCAATTAGAAGTTCTGGCTATAATAGAAGCTTTGAAAAAGTTACGAGTATTCCTGCTTGGAATAAAATTCAAAATTATAACCGACTGCGCGGCATTCAATATGACAATGGAAAAAAAGAGCTTATCAAATATGGTAGCAGGCTGGGCTTTGGCTTTACAGGAATACGATTACCAACTGGAACACCGTAGCAGCAAACGAATGGGACACGTAGATGCATTAAGTAGAAACCCCATTGCAATGATGATTACTACTTCAAATGAATTTCTACAACAAATAAAATCAGCCCAAGAAAAAGACGAACATCTGAAACTAATTATGAAAATAGTGGAACAAGCAGAATATGAAGATTTTTCAATAAGGAGAGGCATCTTATATAAAAATTTGCCCGATGGTGGGGAATTGTTGTGTGTGCCTAGCAAAATGCAGGATGAAATCATAAGAAAAGTGCACGAGGATGGACATTTTGGAGCGAAAAAGATGGAAGAGATCATTTCAAACGACTATTATATTCCAAAACTTAAGGAAAAAATTGAATATTGCAGAAAAAATTGCATTCCGTGTATTTTAGGTAACAGAAAAGAGGGTAAAAAGGAAGGTTATCTGAATGCAATAGCAAAAGAGGATACACCCCTGCAAACATACCATATGGATCATCTAGGACCATTAGCTACAACCAATAAAAACTACTGTTATATATTGTGTATAATTGATGCATTCTCGAAGTTCTCATGGATTTATCCCGTTAAAACAACAGCAGCCACCGAAGTATTACAGAAATTAGTGCAACAAAAAGCCACTTTCGGAAGTCCAGTACGTATTATAACTGACAGAGGAGCAGCGTTCACCTCCAATGCATTTGAAGAATACTGTAAAACAGAAAATATTCAACATGTACTTATAACCACGGGCGTGCCCCGGGCAAATGGACAAGTGGAGAGGTTAAATAGAATTATAATCTCATCCATCTAAATGGTATAAGTTCACCAATCAATTGCAACAATGCATAAACTCGACGTACCAAAGGAGCATCGGAAGGTCGCCGTTCGAATTATTGACGGGCGTGAAAATGAAACAGTGTACTGATATCACTCTGGCGCGAATCGTAAACGAAGAAATAATAAACGCATTCGTAGAAGATCGCGAAGCATCGCGCGTTGAAGCTCGGAAAGCAATTCTTAAAATTCAAAAGGAAAACCGCGAATCGTTCAATAAAAAACGAAAAGCGGCTGACAAATACGACGTCGGAGTTCTCGTCGCGATTAAACGCGTACAATTTGGCACTAAACTTAAAATTTTTCCCAAATTTCTTGGACCATACAAAGTGGTAAAAAGCTCAGGGAAAGACAGATACACAGTTCATAAGGTTGGCAACCAAGAAGGCCCCAAAATTACAACAACTTGCGCTGAATTTATGAAAGCCTGGCAAAGTTATGATAACCAAAAAGATGAAATTGGCGAAGAAGACGATGATGAAGTAAAAACAATGAGCGACAGCCAAAATTAAAGCCAACGACGAAGCGAAACTACCAACTAAATTAAAAAATTAAACTAACGCTGTAATATTTTTATATTTTTTAGAACCAGCCATGACAAAAGAAAACCCAACGACGAAGACGAAAATTATCAACTATAATATAAAATCAAGCTAACAATAAAGATGTTAAGTACCAGCTAGGATAAAAAGAAAACGAACGACTAAGACGAAAATTACCAACTAAAATGAAGATTAAACTAACGATGTATATGTTAAAAACCAGCCATGATAAAAGAAACCCAACAACGAAAACGAAAATTATCAACTATAATATAAAATCAAGCTGACCATAAAGACGTTAAGTACCAGCTAGAATAAAAGAAAACGAACGAGTAAGACGAAAATTACCAACTAAAATGAAGATTAAACTAAAGATGTAGATGTTAAAAACCAGCCGTAATAAAAGAAAACCAATGACGAAGACAAGAATTGCTAGCTACATAAACAATAAAACTTACGAAGAAAAATGTAAATACCAGCCGTGGCCAAATTTAATCCACAACGAAGATGAAAAAGAAATTAATAACAAAAATCATCATCACTAACAAAAACATAATATTCCAAGTTGCGGTTTCCGAGGTCGTTGAAACCTGTCAGGATGACCGAGTTTGTAGGATGTCAATAAATAGCAATGCCCTCCAATACTGTAATTATTAATTATCATACGATAATATAAAGTACAGTATGAAGATGCAAAGAGAAAACAAAGCAGTCGAAGAAGAATATTGAAGAAGTGTAGACGTTGTTATTAAAGAGTAGTTATTAAAAGAATTAAATTAAAGTAAATTAAAGTTAAGATTTAAATAAAAGTAAATTAAAAGAATTAAAGTTGCAATTTGAATTTAAATATGAAGTTATAAATAGTGAAATTAAAGTTAAATTGAATTTGTTAAGTAATACCATTAAATTTTATAAACTAAAAATCATTTAAGTAAAACCATTAAATTTTATGTACTAAAAATCAGATTAACATTTTTTTTATTTCACATAAAACCTAAATCCCACATATATAATAATATTAAAACGTAAACATTAAATTATAAATTATAAAAAAAATTAAAAAAAAAAAAACATATAAAAATAAAAATATAAAAAAACGAAACAATAAAAAATCATAAAAAAGAAATAACTTATAGAATTAAAACAACAAGAAAAAACATGATTTGCAATAAGTGTCTTAAAAAAATTGAGAGAAGTGTAACTGCTAAAATTAGTTTCTCGGATTGTCTAAAATTTTACCACTCTGCTTGTGTCAAACGTTGCAACGTTGTGAGCTAACGTTTTTTTTTTTTATTTATTCAATATAATACAAAAATATACATATTTTTTTTTTTAATGCAATTTTTTATAGACCCTAGCTTTTTCTGTTTGCTCTTATGATTTTAGCATATTAAGTTTAGTTGTCATGATGATAGTTGTATCTAATATTATTAAATTATTAGATAAATGTTTTAAATTCAAATATTTCAAAGAATACAATTCCAATAAGAAGAAAAATTAAAAAAAAAAACAGAAAATAATTCAATTAGGTAAGAAATTAAATAAAATAACATTAAAAGAATATATAATTATGTATATGTAGTTAAAAAAACTACAGTTAAAAAGTTAAAAACTTTTTTAAAACTAGTAGCAATAAGTTTAGATGCGATAAATGCTCTCTTCTCAGGCGACAAGCATTATATGAATTGCCAAATCAACAACTACCTGTTTCAAATTTGTCGCCAACAATACCAATTTCTTCAATTTTAAATTCCTCTCCAGCTATTTGAAATGAAGTAACGCTACAAATGCTTTATACAGAAATTTTGGAATAAAAAAAATAAACTGTAACTTTCTTTCTACTATTAGTATATTTGAAGAAGAAAATAAAAAATTAAAAAATGATATTAGCAGATTAGAATGTAAAATGAATTGGCTCAATCAAAGAGAAAAAAGTAATTATTTATATTATTGAAATTAGCGGTAATACCAATATGAGTAATGATAATGCATTATCCATTACAATAAAAATTTTTGAGCGTGGAATAAAAATTGATGTTAAGAAGGATGATATTGAGAAATGTTATGTAAAAATGTAAAATATAAGAACGACAAAACAGAAAACATCTTATTTGTACATCTACCTAACAATAATATTAAACTCAAAATTGTGAAAGCGAAATCTTCTTTAAAAGGCAAATTGAACACTGTTTCAATTTGTGATACAAATAAAAAAAAAAAACATATATATTAATCACAGTTTAACAAAATTTTTACAGGCTTTAAAAATAAAGCAAAAAATAATTCAAAAGCAACTAGGATATAAATATTTATGGTTTGATTATTCTTTTATTAAAATGAAAAAATCTCATTGTGCGAATATTGTTTACGTTAGATCATTTGATGATTTACAAAATTTAGATCAATAATTATATGCGAAGTAATAATCTTTTTGTTATCAATGATCTTACTAACGACAATTATACCACTCTCAGAAATAGTTTTAATTATAATCTAGATATCTTGAATACTGTTATCTGTCTAGATATCTTGAATAATATAGATAGTTATTCAGTGCAATTATCTGAGTTATATGTGGTGCATCATATGCGTAAAAATAATTTAAAATTTTTTTTTTTATTTAATTATTTTAAAACTTATTACTAAACACAATTCCAGACTTACTACTAATAAAAACAAAAACAAGTAAAGAAACAGTCAGTCGGTGCAACCGACTTAGAAATACCCTACACATATTTGGTTCAAATTAAAGGACATATCCATAAGTCATTTTAACACCATAAAAGCTGTTATTAATTTGATCGTAAGACATAGCTAACATTAACTTTATAATACTAAAAACATTTTCTGTTACACTATCTATTAAAAAATATTACAAATTCTTACCAATTTAGCTATTTAAAAATATTAAAAAACAAAAAAACTTGAAATAAATGAAAATATATTTATTCCAATTCAATTACAAAATGAAAAAATTCTAATTATTAAATTTTGTGATAAAAAGATAATCGAAGCATAATATATTTAATAATCCAGATTTTTAAAAATTGCAATTATTTTAAATGGTTAGTTTATATACCTAATAGAAAAGCTTATAAACGCAAAATATGCAATAAATGTATTTCTAAAATACAATTACAAATTTAGACCTTTTCATATAATTCATTTAAATATTAAAATAAATTTTATATAAATGCAGCAAATACCTTTGAACATAGCTGAACCACTACAATTAAGTCTAGATTTCGGAGACACATAGGACATAGGAAATATATTCTTTGGCTTTGAAATTAAACTCGACCACAACCAATTCCCTTGGTACTTTCATTACTAGTAACCTAGTGTTAAATTTCATCAAAATACCGGCATTATTTTTTGAGTTATAGTGTTTTTAAGATATATGTTTGTTAGTCCTTGAACTTTTCAAGAGTTCCAGAACTCGAAACCATGGTACGATTTCGCCCATTAGCAGTCCCGTCATACTTTCAATACTAGTTAACCCTTGATAACAATTGGAACGTTCTATCTTAATATAAAGTTACTAGTTAGGGGAACACGCAAGAAATAGTAAATAACACCCTGGGCCAAATTTGAAGCTTCTACATTTGTTTCAAGTTACTATCTTTACTAATTTCGAAAATATGCTTTAAGGTCCTCGGAACTGAGTGGCTGGTCCGCGACCCACTAGTCCAATGAGGCCCAAATTTCAAAGACACTTACGAAATAGGAAGGGACACCCTGATACCAAATTTGGAGGTTATATCTTCATTGGTTTCGGAATTACGCTAGTTTGGCCTAAATTCGATCAAAAAATTCTCAGTTCCGAACCCATTGTCCAATCCTCACCGTACGTAATCACCGCCGTAGTTTCATAACCAATAACCTAGAGCACAAATTTCATGAAGATAGGGTCATTAGTTGTTGAGTTATCGTGATTTTTAATATATGTTCGTTATCCCTGACACCGACTAAAAGGTCCGGAATCCGAACCGTTGGGCTGATTTGGCCCTTATATAGTCCGCGCTGTACTTATAGTACTAGTTAACCCTTGTACACAATTTGAACGGTCTATCCTAATTTTAAGTAACTATTTTTAGTAATTTCGATTATAAGTCTTTTAAACTTGGTAGGTCTGAGAGGGGTACAGAACCACCACTCCAATTGATCCTAAATTAGGGGAACACGCAAGAGATAGTAAAGAACACCCCTGTGGCAAATTGGAAGCTTCTACATGTTTTCAAGTTGTTATCTTTATTAATTTTAAAGATATGCTTTAAGGTCTTCGAAAATGTGCGGCTGGTCCCCGACCCAGTACTCCAATGGGACCCAAATTCCCAAGACACTTAGCAAATAGGAAGGGACACCCTGATACCAAATTTGGAGGTTTTATCTTTATTGGTTTCGGAATTATGCTCGTTTGGCCTAAAATCGATCAAAAAGTTCTAGGTTCCGAACGCATGCTCCAATCCCGACCTTACGCAATCCCCGAAGTAGTTTCATTACTAGTAACCTACAGCACAAATTTGATGAAGATAGCGTCATTAGTTGTTGAGTTATCGTGATTTTTTATAAAAGTTCGTTAGCCCTTCGATTGATAAAAAGGTCCAGAATTCCAACCAATGGGCCGATTTTGCCCATATGCAATCCCCGCCGTACTTTCAGTCCTAGTAACCTACAGTTAAAATTTCATCAAGATAGCTCCATTATTTTTTGAGTTATTGTGCCTACGGACGGACGGACATGGCTATATCGACTCAGGCGGTCACGCTGATCACAAAAATATATACTTTTCCATATCTAGCTCGCTTCCTTTAGGTGGTTACAAACACCATACCAAAGTTAATATACCCCTTTACCTATTCTATAGGTGTAGGGTATAAAAATATTAAAAAACAAACAAACTTGAAATAAATGAAAATATATTTATTCCAATTCAATTACAAAATGAAAAAATTCTAATTATTAAATTTTGTGACAAAAAGATAATCAAAGCATAATAAATTTAATAATCCACATTTTTAAAAATTGCAATTATTTTAAATAGTTAGTTTGTATACCTAATAGAAAAGCTTATAAACGCAAAATATGCAATAAATGTATTTCTAAAATACAATTACAAATTTAGACCTTTTCATATAATTCATTTAAATATAAAAATAAATTTTACATAAATGCAGGAAGTACCTTTGAACATAGCTGAACCACTACAATTAAGTCTAGATTTCGGAGACACAGGAAATAGGAAATATATTCTTTGGCTTCGAAATTAAACTCGACCACAACCAATTCCCATGGTACTTTCATTACTAGTAACCTAGTGTTAAATTTCATCAAAATACCGGCATTATTTTTTGAGTTATGGTGTTTTTATACCCTACACCTATAGAATAGGTAAAGGGGTATATTAACTTTGGTATGGTGTTTGTAACCACCTAAAGGAAGCGAGCTAGATATGGAAAAGTATATATATTTGTGATCAGCGTGACCGCCTTAGTCGATATAGCCATGTCCGTCCGTCCGTCCGTAGGCACGATAACTCAAAAAATAATGGAGCTATCTTGATGAAATTTTAACTGTAGATTACTAGGACTGAAAGTACGGCGGGGATTGCATATGGGCGAAATCGACCCATGGGTTCGGATTCTGGACCTTTTAATCGGTTTCAGGGCTAACGAACAAATATAAAAAATCACGATAACTCAACAACTAATGACGCTATCTTCATCAAATTTGTGCTGTAGGTTACTAGTAATGAAAATACTTCGGGAATTGCGTAAGGTCGGGATTGGACCATGGGTTCGGAACCTAGAACTTTTTGATCGAATTTAGGCCAAACGAGCATAATTCCGAAACCAATGAAGATAGAACCTCCAAATTTAGTATCAGGGTGTCCCTTCCTATTTCCTAAGTGTCTTGTGAATTTGGGTCCCATTGGAGTAGTGGGTCGGGGACCAGCCACACATTTCCGAAGACCTTAAAGCATATCTTTAAAATTAATAAAGATAACAACTTGAAAAAATGTAGAAGCTTCCAATTTGCCACAAGGGTGTTCTTTACTATCTCTTGCGTGTTCCCCTAATTTGGGATCAATTGGAGTGGTGGTTCTGTACCCCTCTCAGACCTCCCAAGTTTTAAAGGCTTATAATCGAAATTACTAAAAATAGTTACTTAAAATTAGGATAGACCGTTCAAATTGTGTACAAGGGTTAACTAGTACTATAAGAACAGCGCGGACTATATAAGGGCGAAATCAGCCCAACGGTTAGGATTCCGGACCTTTTAATCGATGTCAGGGCTAAGGAACATATATAAAAAATCACGATAACTCAACAACTAATGAGGCTATCTTCATGAAATTTGTGCTGTAGGTTATTGGCAGCGAAACTGCGGCGGTGATTACGTACGGTGAGGATTGGACAATGGGTTCGGAACTTAGAATTTTTGATCGAATTTAGGCCAAACGAGCATAATTCCGAAACCAATGAAGATAGAACCTCCAAATTTGGTATCAGGGTGTCCCGTCCTATTTCGTAAGTGTCTTTGAAATTTGGGCCCCATTCGAGTAGTGGATCGGGGACCAGCCACTCAGTTCTTAGGCCCTTAAAGCATATTTTCGAAATTAATAAAGATAGTTACTTGAAACAAATGTAGAAGCTTCCAATTTGCCACAAGGGTGTTCTTTACTATTTCTTGCGTGCCCCCCTAATTTGGGATCAATTGGAGTGGTGGTTCAGAACCTCTCTTAGACCCCCCAATGTGTAAAAGCTTATCATCGAAATTAATAAAACTAGTAACTTAAAATTAAGATAACACGTTCCAATTGTGTACAAGGGTTAACTAGTATTGAAAGTATGACGGGACTGCATATGGGCGAAATCGTACCATGGTTTCGGGTTCTGGAACCCTTGAAAAGTTCAAGGACTAGCAAACATATATCTTAAAAACACCATAACTCAAAAAATAATGCCGGTATTTTGATGAAATTTAACACTAGGTTACTAGTAATGAAAGTACCATGGTTCTGGTCGAGTTTAATTTCGAAGCCAAAGAATATATTTCCTATTTCCTATGTGTCCCCGAAATTTAGACTTAATTGTAGTGGTTCAGCTATGTTCAAAGGTACTTGCTGCATTTATGTAAAATTTATTTTTATATTTAAATGAATTATATGAAAAGGTGTAAATTTGTAATTGTATTTTAGAAATACATTTATTGCATATTTTGCGTTTATAAGCTTTTCTATTAGGTATATAAACTAACCATTTAAAATAATTGCAATTTTTGAAAATTTGGATTATTAAATATATTATGCTTTGATTATCTTTTTATCACAAAATTTAATAATTAGAATTTTTTCATTTTGTAATTGAATTGGAATAAATATATTTTCATTTATTTCAAGTTAGTTTGTTTTTTAATATTTTTAAATAGATAAATTAGTAAGAATTTGTAATATCTTTTAATAGATAGTGTAATTAGAAAATGTTTTTAGTATTATAAAGTTAATTTGGTTAGCTATGTCTTACGATCAAATTAATAACAGCTTTTATGGTGTTAAAATGACTTATGGATATGTCCTTAAATTTGAACCAAATAGGTGTAGGGTATTTCTAAGTCGGTTTCACCGACTGACTGTTGCTTTACTTGTTAAGATATATGTTTGTTAGTCCTTGAACTTGTCAAGGGTTCCAGAACCCGAAACCATGGTACGATTTCGCCCATTAGCAGTCCCGTCATACTTTCAATACTAGTTAACCCTTGTACACAATTGGAACGTTCTATCTTAATTTTAAGTTACTAGTTTTATTAATTTCGATGATAAGCTTTTACACATTGGGGGGTCTAAGAGAGGTTCTGAACCACCACTCCAATTGATCCCAAATTAGGGGGGCACGCAAGAAATAGTAAAGAATACCCTGGGCCAAATTTGAAGCTTCTACATTTGTTTCAAGTTACTATCTTTATTAATTTCGAAAATGTGCTTTAAGGTCCTCGGAACTGAGTGGCTGGTCTCCGACCCACTACTCCAATGGGGCCCAAATTTCAAAGACACTTATGAAATAGGAAGGGACACCCTGATACCAAATTTGGAGGTTCTATCTTCATTGGTTTCGGAATTATGCTCGTTTGGCCTAAATTCGATCGAATAGTTCTAAGTTCCGAACCCATTGTCCAATCCCGACCTTCCGCAATTCCCGAAGTAGTTTCATTACTAGGAACCTACAGCACAAATTTGATGAAGATAGCGTCATTCGTTGTTGAGTTATCGTGATTTTTTATATTTGTTCGTTAGCCCTGAAACCGATTAAAAGGTCCACAATCCGAACCAATGGACCGATTTCGCCCATATGCAATCCCCGCCGTACTTTTAGTTCTAGTAACCTTCATTTAAAATTTCATCAAGATAGCTCCATTATTTTTTGAGTTCTCGTGCCTACGGGCGGACGGACGGACGGACATGGCTATATCGACTCAGGCGGTCACGCTGATCACAAATATATATACTTTTTCATATCTAGCTCGCTTCCTTTAGGTGGTTACAAACACCATACCAAAGTTAATATACCCCTTTACCTATTCTATAAAAATATAAAAAATAAACGAAACTCCAAAAGGTAAGAAAAGTTTTACATAATAAATTTTAAAAAAGTGGCTAATTGTAAGGCCTTGGTGTAAGCCATCTGGCCAAAAAGCTTTTTAAAATTAAAATATACAACTTATATAATATTTATTAAAAATATTCATATATAATATACCTATATACATACATAAAAACATATTTATTCCAACACATATTCATATAGGTATTTTTTATTTACTATTATCTAAAATCATAATTGTTATTATTATTTGAATCACAAAAATTTTATTTTTTTTGATTGTTTTATATTATTTTTTTTTATTCGTTTTTATTCGTTCCTTAAACTTATTACTTCAAAATCCTCTTTGAAAGTTTATCAGTTCTCAAATCTTATTATGTTAAAATGGGCTACCCAAATCTACGCCCCAGGAATTTTGGCCCCTAAAAAAGAAAATGAAAAAAGGCCCCAAAATGTTGTATGAAATTGGGGCGTTTTTTTATATGAAAAATGACCCCAATTTTTTAAATTTTAGGGTCCAAATTCAATTTTTTTTTTTTGGGGCCAAAATTCATATGAATAAGCGTAAAACTCTGCTTTTGAATCCAACTCTAAAATCCCTCCTAATTCAGAATCCCACATATACATAATAAATATTCTGGAAAAAGCGGCAATCCTGATTTGAATCCAACTTTAAAATCCCTCGTAATTCAGAATCCCACATATCCACATATATAAATATTCTGGAAAAAAGCGTCAAACCCTGCTTTTGAATCCAACTTTAAAATCCCTCCTAATATAAAATCCCACACATACAGATATATAAATATTCTGGAAAAAGCGTCAAACCCTGCTTTTGAATCCAACTCTAAAATCCCTCCTAATTCAGAATCCCACACATACACATATATAAATATTCTGGAAAAAGCGTAAAACTCTGCTTTTGAATCCAACTCTAAAATCCCTCCTAATTCAGAATAATACATATACATATATATAAATATTCTGGAAAAAGCGGAAATCCTGATTTTGAACTGAATATACGGTGAGATTTTTTTTGTAATATATTTGATATGATTGTGCCAATTTAATTTACTATCAATGATTAGACCCAGATAATTGAATGAATTAACTATTTCGATTATAATGTTTTTGAAGAGGAAGTTTGTTATGGACAATTTTTTGTTTTCAAATATTAGAATTTTCGTTTTTTTTTCATTCAATGACAGACGATGATTTACAAGCTATTCTTCAATTGTATTTAGATCTGCATCGATAGCTATTTTAAGGGTCAATTCAGTTGACCCCGCATATTTAATTACAGCATCGTCAGCTTAGCTATGTCATTAATATAGATTTTAAATATGTCTGATGAAAAAAAAATTATTTTAATTTAATATAAATATAAATATGTATATTGTTACATCCTCACAGGATTGCCCCTTGCCACAAGATCGTCCTTCAACAACGGATAACCGTTGTATACCATTTCAATAACATTTTTTTTCTCGTTCATTCTTTTTTATTAATCTTTTTGTTTTTAACCTTTTTTTTCGTTCTTTGTCTTATTTCAAAAGCACTTGAAATTTAATACCCGAATTGTTAAATCACAAGTACAAAATAATTTTTTTATGAAATTAAGTAAAGTGTCAACTTAACACTATTTTAAAATTTAATAAAGTAAAATTAGCCTGAGAAAATAATTTTTTGTATGAAATTAAAAAGTGTCAATTTAACAATTTATGTATGGGAAATTATTAAATTATAATTAGTATAAGTAAAGCAAATTTGTTACGAAATAAATAATTTTTTTTTATTCTTTTTAAAACTGCTTATTCTAAGAAAACCTTAATAAATTTTATATTTTATTGTTATGCACTTATGAAATTTAAAAAAATGGAAAAAATGTTAAATTTAAAAACGATTTAAAAATCAGTTCACTTTGAATGATTGTAAAAAGAGGAGCAAACAAAAAAAAAATAAAGAAAAATCTAAGAATTTAAATAAAAAAATAAAAATCGTGTTTTTATTGAAGATTTTTGCCCGTTCGAGTTTGAACTACATTTCTGGCGCAGTCGGTAACGGTTCCAATTGAAGGAACCAGTAATAAAAAACGCGAACGGATTATAATAAACAATTCAAAAAAAAAAAAAGTGAACTCATAAACTCTTAAAGAGTGCAAATCTTTAAGAAAAGATAACATACAAAATCTAAAATTAAAGTGTTAAGTGTAACAGTAACTACAAACAATTTTAAATTCAAAAAAGTTTTTTAAAGTTAATACTTTAATTAAAACATTCTTATTTCTAATACAATAAAATAAATAATTAATAATAAAAGTAATAATAATAACTAAAATTATAAAAAAAAATTTAAATAAAATTAAACAAAAAAAAAAAAGTTAAAATTCTTATTAAAAACACAGACTTGTTAGTTCGAATAATTTCCAACATAATTAATAATTTTACACAATTTAAAACATTTAAACAAAAAAAAAAAAAATAAATAAATAAGTTAATAATAAGTTAATAAGTGCTAAAATAATTTTAACAACAATTTTTTTTCCTCAAACAATACAATAAAAGAAAAACTGAAAAGATAAATATAAAATTTTTAATAAAAACAAAAGGAAAAAACAGTGATAAAACAATGGCAGAACCAGTACCACAACCACCAGTGTTACGACCACAAAGACTTGGAATTCAACAGGAAGAGCTGAGTTTAACCATCGACCCGCTCAAATACATCGAGCGACTTCCAGAATTTAGTGGTAAAGGTAATGAATTGTATTCTTTTATAGGTTCTGTAGAAAATATTATAAATTTAATTTTAAGATATGATGTTAATAGCCAGAATATTTTATTAAATAGAATTAAGAGTAAATTAACTAATACAGCTAGGGAAGTAATAGAAATTAATAATAATTGTGTAAAATGGTCTGAAATAAAATCGGTTTTAATTAATAACTTTGGCGAAAAGAAAACAGCCAATCAAATTTTTGACGAACTAAGATTCGTTTCTTTTAATTCTAATAGTGTTGACCTTTATAATCAAATAAAAAATATCTTAAGAAGACTTAATAATAAAATAAAAGACGAGGACAATTCACATGCTATAATAGCAGCCAATATCGAATCAGGCTTGCAAATTTTTAAAGATAAATTACCTGAACCAATGCGTTCGATTTTATTTAGCAGAAATCCTTCTTCTCTCGAAGCTGCTCTAGATATTTTGCATGAAGGGAATTATGCATATTACAATCCTATGATGGGTCACAACAACAAAAATAAAATAAATCGTAGCTATACTAATTATAATAATACTAATCATACTAACTATAGAAACGTAAATTATAGTAGAAATTATAGCAATAATAATAATTCAAATAACAATAATAATAACTCTAGTAACAATACTAATAATAGAAATTTAAATTATAACAGAAATTATACCTCTAATAATTATAATAGAAATAGTAACGGTAATAATAATTATTCAAATAACAACAGTAATAATTCAACGTACAATAACAACAATAGAAATTTAAATTATAATAGAAATAATAACAGTTATAATAATAATAACTTAACTAACAATAACAGTACTAATTTTAATCAAAGTAGTAGAACTAACCAAACTTTTAACAATAGAAATTTCCAGTCAATAGATCACAAAATTTTCAGAGAAGAGAACAATCTAACATAAATTACCGTCGCACTCAAGATGAACCAATGGAAGTTGATCCGTCGAGAAATTCGCGAATCAATACATTAGAAACACAAAAACCGCATGAAGAAAATTTTCTATTGGAAGCCTCGAGCAATCATCACATACCCTACCTTATATAATAATACAATCGCGAGGTAGACCTTTAAAGTTTATTGTCGATTCAGGTGCTACGATGAGCATCATGAATATCAAAATTTGTAATCCCATATATGCCAATAGAATAAGAGAAATTCCCATCAAAACTCTGACAAATACAATTTATTGTAATAGTAAAATAACCATAGATCCATTTTTAGAATTTAATTTTGATAAAAAAATAGAATTTTTAGAACTGAACTTTCACGGCAAATTTGATGGATTAATAGGGAATAACATTTTAATACCTTTACAAGGTATAATAAATTTTAAGGGTAAAATTTTACAATTAAATACAGGAAATGAACTTTCATTATTCTTCAATGAAAACGAAGAAAAACAATATTCTATCCCTTTTCCTCTTAAAGAACTTGAGATATTTCAAAATGAAATTTTCCTTAACGGAAAAGAATTAAGAATTAATCATTTAGATGGAGTGACAAAACAAGAACTTCTGAAAATAATAAAGAGGTTTGATAAAGCTTTCTTCAAAATAGAAAAAGGGGTTTATAAAAAAAACGTCATAATTACCAAAAGAAATAATATTCATAATTACAATACAAGAAGGTTGAACAATTTAAATCATGCCAAATCAAGAATAGAGTTATCACGCAATAGCTGTCTCTCGTCATCAATAAGAATTTATAATAAATTGCCAATGGATTTAAAAAGAAGCTCAAACTTGAATATTTTTGTCAAAAAACTGAAACAATTACTAAAGAATAATGCTACATTTGTAAATGGCTTAACGCAGGAGTGAAACAATGCTTATAGCATATAATGTTATGAGCTACGATATTGTATTTATGTAATTATATATGTATATATGTAAATATATTAAAATTTTAAATTTACTTTGTTAATAATATTAGGAAGTAACTGCGATGTTTTATACCAAAACTATAAGTTTTGTTTATACCAAAGTTACAAAATAAAACAAAAAATAAAATTACAAAAATAAATGCTCTACTTTTAAGGAAAAAAAAAAAAAAAAAAAAAGGAAAAAAAATATGTATATCACTAAGTAAATTTAAACAATAAATAAATAAAATAAAATAAATCATGAAGGTGATGACTTAATGTTTACGCACGCAACAAAACATAAGACTAATACAATTAACGATATTCCAATTTATACGAAACTCTATCGGTATACAGAAATACATCGCCTAGAAGTTGAAGAGCAAATTAATGATATGCTAAAACAGGGAATAGTAAGACCCAGTGACTCGCCATATTCGGCACCCATATGGGTTGTTCCAAAAAAAACAGGATGTGTCAGGAAAACAAAAATGGCGCATTGTAATTGATTTTAGAAAATTAAAGAATGTGACCGTTGATGATAAATATCCTATTCCGAACATCGAAGACATACTGGACAAACTAGGTCGTGCTATGTATTTTACTACTCTCGATTTGGCCAAAGGTTTTCACCAAATCGAAATCGATAAGGACGATATACAAAAAACAGCATTTAATACCAAAAATGGTCACTTTGAGTTTGTCAGGATGCCATTCGGACTAAAGAATGCTCCTGCCACCTTCCAAAGATTAATGAATTCCGTATTAAAAGAATTCATTGGAATAACTTGCTATGTCTATTTGGAAGACATTATTATTTTCAGTACAAGCAAAGAAGAACATTTCGATTCGTTATCCAAAATATTAACTAAACTAGAAGAAGCAAATTTAAAAATACAATTAGATAAAAGCGAATTCATGAAACAGGAAACTGAATTTTTAGGCCATATTATAACTACTAACGGCATAAAAGCCAATCCCAATAAAATAGGAGCGATCAATAAATTTCCTATACCAAAAACAACAAAACAAATTAAATCCTTCTTAGGTCTCGTTGGTTACTACAGAAAATTTATTAGAGACTTTGCTAAAATTGCAAAACCCATGACCATCTACTTAAAAAAAGATAAACGTATTAATATAAGTAATCCTGAATACATAGAAGCATTTAATAAATTAAAAATTTTAATAACAACTGACCCAATATTGAAATATCCTGATTTTCCAAAAAAATTTTGTCTTACCACAGTCTGTTATGCTTCTCGCACTCTCAATGAACATGAGATTAATTCTTCGACTATTGAGAAAGAATTACTTGCGATAGTTTGGGCGACAAAATACTTCCGCCCTTATCTTTATGGTCGAAATTTCACAATTAGAACCGACCACAAACCTCTACAATGGCTCCACAATTTGAAAGAGCCCAATTCAAAATTACAGAGGTGGAAGATAAAATTAGAAGAATTTAATTTTAATATTAAATATTTAACGGGTAAAGATAATAAAGTCGCTGATGCATTATCTCGAACTGAAATTAACACCAATGAAATGGATGTTGATGAAATACGCTCAGCTGATGAAGATAACTCTTAGTATATTCCAATTTCGGAATCACCAATAAATTTCTATAAAACCCAAATTATTATAAAAAAAGGTTCACCACAAAATTTCAAATTAATAAATATTCACAAAAGAAAACGGAAAATTTTTACACACCCAGATCCAAATGAAAAATTTTTCTTAGAGATCCTTAAAAATCACATTCCTAATAAAGGTATAGTAGGAGTTATGATTGAAGACATCAGAATTTATAGTGCTTTCCAAAATACATATTTGAAATACTTCTCAAAAAATAAGTTATTAAAATTAAATAAATGTTCGCTCTTACTTGATGACATTTTATATCGTCTGGAATTACAAGAACTCATTCTCGATCAACATGTAAAAACAAATCACAGAGGTATCAATGTCGTTTATCTAAATTTAAAAAACAAATATTATTTTCCTAAAGTTAAAGAAGAAATTCAAAAAGTCTTAAATAACTGCCACATTTGTAATACATCTAAATATGACAGACATCCTATAAAATTACCATTTAAAATTACTGAAACGCCGAACAAACCTTTAGAAATAATTCATATGGACATATGGTTCAAAAATAAAGGAAATCCTTATTTAACAATCATAGACAAATTTACGAAACATTCGCAAATTATTTCATTAAAATCCAGAAACTGGAATGATTTAAAAAATGCCTTAATGCAGTACATTGCGTCATTTGGACGACCAAAGAAAATTATAATAGATAGAGAAAAAGGTTTTAACAGCTTAAATTTTAAAAATTTTTTAGAAAACGAAGGAATAGATATCCACTTCACAACTCCTAACAACCATAGTAGCAACGCAGATATAGAACGGTTTCATAGTACATTAAACGAAAACTTACGAATTTTAGGAGTTGTTGAAAAAGAACAAGGATCACTCCTAGACGAAGATCCAATCATTAAAAGTTTGAAAATTTATAATGAATCTATCCATTCTTCAACAGGCAAAAGGCCAATTGACTTCCTAAACGGACAAATTTCATCTGCATTATATCCTTCGATAAAGGATACTCTAATTAAAAATAAAGAGAAAACTATAGAATCTTCTAACCGTAAAAGAAATAACGCTCAAACTTCAAACTATTTAAAACTTAACAGAATTAATAAATCTCAGCCGTATCATAAAAAAGTTGAAATCGTAGAATCAAGAGAAAACCATTATAAAATTAATAACGAAACACTTCCTCGTTATAAAAATCAATTCAAAAGAAAGTTTAAATTCGAAAATTAGAATAAATTCTGAAAAAAAAAATTTTTCTATTAAAATAATGCACTGTTTCAGAAAAAATGTTGACACATTAATTTTTATGACATAATAATTATCGTTCTAATTAAATTATTTCTAAATAACTTACCTTAATATACATGCTTTTACTAACATAAATAATGACCTTAATATCAAACTGATTAAAATTACTGAACAAACATTTTGTTTACACAGCGTATAAGTATAATAAAGTTAAATACAGAAAAAAAAAAAAAAAAAACAAATAATAGTAAAAATATTAATAATACTCATATTATTTCATTCATTATGTTTGAAAAAAATTTTAAACCAAATTTTTTTTTGAAGGTTAAGTATTAAATTACAAAATTTTTTAATATAAAAATACTTGACCTATCTCACAAATAACTGACTAACAAAAATAATAACAAAACATTCGTTATAAAAATCTATTCAAAAAAAAATTAAAATTTTTTAAAAAATTAATTAATACACTACCCCCATTTCAGCAATAATTTTCATCATTCTTCTTTTGGCATTTCCTTATTTTACTATGGCAAAATCATTAATTGAAATAACCGAAATACAGTCCGGAAACGGTTACATTTTACTCCAGGATTCCGAAATAAAAATTATTCACAATTACAATCGAATTATGCATGTTATAAATTTAAGTCAATGTGAAGAAACAATTAACAAAATAGAATTAAGCATTAACAAATTGCATGCAAGTACTAATATTACTACAAGCTTATTATTTAATCTTAAACATTTGAAAGAGGATTTTAATAGCATAATCCCACATCATGTAAGTAAAAGAGGATTAATTAACTTAGCAGGTAACACACTTCGTTTTATAACCGGAGTTATGGATAGCGAAGATCGAAAAGAAATTGAAACGCAACTAAAAATAATGACAAAATTATTGACAATGTAAATAATCAGGTAATATTAAACAAGCAAATTTCAGACCAGGTAAGAAATATCACAAATCACGTTAACTCTGTACAAGAAAATATAACTCATATAATTAATGCATTTGGCAATCATGTAAATGAAATAGAAAGTAAATTAAATTATTTTATTATAAAGACAGAAATTAGTGAAAATGTAAAAATATTACTAAAACAAATTTCAGATATAAAAGAAGTCGTACTAACAAGTAGTTTAGAAATTTTGTCAAAAAACCTTCTTAAACAGGAGGAAATAAAAAACTATAACGTTACTATTGAGAAATTACCTCATATTAGAACTTGTGTACTTTATAAAGAAAATACTATAATATTTGTAATATCAATTCCTAATTTTATAAAAGAAACTTGCTATAAAGCAATCGTTGAAAAAATACCTAATAAAAATTACCAATTAGAAATAGATCTTAATATTAATAAAGTAATAACCTGTAAACAAAATATTTTTCTTGATGTAAATAAAAAGAACATACTTAAAACAGACTTAATTTTATATGAAGAACAATGTATTTCAAAATTATTAAATAATGAACGTATGATATGTAATTTTCATAAAAATTTTACAATAGAAATTAAATCTGTATCAAATAATATTGTAATAACAAAAAACTTAAATAAAACCTTGTTGATTAACAATTGTGGGCACCAAAGTGAAATTGAGATAAGAGGAAATAATATAATTAAATTTATAAATTGCAAAATTTCTCTTGGAACTTTCCAACAGGAAAATTTCGAAGAAGAATACAGGCATAAAGTATTTCCATCAGTGGAACGGGATATAAACATAAAAAAAATCACTAATAGTTTTCATGTGGAAGATTTGTACTTCTCACATATCAATAATACAAAACATATTAAAAAAATCAATTTCAAAAACAACTGGAAATGGTATTCAAATATCGCAACGGACTCCACTATCTTTATAATCCTATTTATAATTTGCCTTTATTTATTTATGAAGTTTAAAAAAGGGCTTCCAAATGTAAAAATACAACTAAATGATATTCGCCAGGAGTCGAATCTTAGGGAGGGAGGTGTTACATCCTCACAGGACTGCCCCTTGCCACAAGATCGTCCTTCAACATCGGATAACCGTTGTCTACCATTTCAATAACATTTTTTTTCTCGTTCATTCTTTTTATTAATCTTTTTGTTTTTAACCTTTTTTTTCGTTCTTTGTCTTATTTCAAAAGCACTTGAAATTTAATACCCGAATTGTTAAATCACAAGTACAAAATAATTTTTTTATGAAATTAAGTAAAGTGTCAACTTAACACTATTTTAAAATTTAATAAAGTAAAATTAGCCTGAGAAAATAATTTTTTGTATGAAATTAAAAAGTGTCAATTTAACAAGTTATGTATGGGAAATTAATAAATTATAATTAGTATAAGTAAAGCAAATTTGTTACGAAATAAATCATTTTTTTTTTATTCTTTTTAAAACTGCTTATTCTAAGAAAACCTTAATAAATTTTATATTTTATTGTTATGCACTTATGTAATTTAAAAAAATGGAAAAAATGTTAAATTGAAAAACGATTTAAAAATCAGTTCACTTTGAATGATCGTAAAAAGAGGAGCAAACAAAAAAAAAAAATAAAGAAAAATCTAAGAATTTAAATAAAAAAATAAAAATTGTGTTTTTTTGAAAAGAAAAAAATTAAGATTTTTGCCCGTTCGAGTTTGAACTACATTTCTATATAGTGCCAAAAATTATATATATTGTATTGATTAAAAATTTTATTATTGTGGTATAATAAATTAATAAGAAACAACAATAATTAATATGAGCATGCATTGGCACATATTTATTCATGTACACATGTACAAACAAACATATGTGCCTATGCAGACTCTTAAAAAAAACTATTGTTGAATTTAACGTATATAATAAGAAAAAAAAATGAAGTATAACAAAAAAAATGGGAACCAAGTAATATTTGAAATAATAAAAAAAAATATTAAAAGAAATTAAAATTAATGAAAAAAAAATTTTTGAATTTAATATGATAAGTGATAAATTATTAAGAATAAGTTTGATTTTATTAATATCGTTGAAATTAGAAATACTATAAACTTTGCTCGTCTTGTTTTGACGTAAATAAATAGGTAGTATTTTTTTTGACCCATTTTCTTTGATAATTTAATTGATTTCGCCTCAAAATAAAGCTTACTTTGAAGCTTATTTATTACCTTTAGACGGCAACCTTAGTTCAGCTGTGAATAGAGGTCTAAAACTTTTCTTCTTTGATAAAATGTCATCTATTATTTCCTACGAGTTCAATTTTACAATCTCGTATAAGCAGCTTGAAGATGGGTTTTGATTGTTGTTTATTTTTTTTGTAATGGTGTTATAAAAAATGATTTTTCATCGGGTAAATTATTATACAATTTTCTGAAAATGTTACAGAATTGGTAGTTTTTTAGACCTGATGCTAAGCCAGCCAGCACAATGTTGTTATACCCGTATGACTATATAGTCAAACAGTATAGTAAATTTGCCATTACATTTGCGACACAAAGAAGGAAGGGGGGGGGGGGGGGGTAGATATAGACTCAATTGTATGAATCAGATCAGAATAGAAAAATAAATCGATTTAGCTATGTATGTCTGTCCGTCTGTCCGTAACTCAAAAACTAAAGGAGCTAGAATCTTGCAATTTTCGCAAATTTATTTTTTTTGCAATAGCCGTCATCGCTATTTAAAACCAGCCATTTTGGTCCATGAGTTCGGGTAACTGCCATACAACTTCTTTTTTTATATGAGTTATTTTTTTTATTACTCTAAAAGTAGTTTAGTTTTTTGACCAAAGTTTCTGCAAAATTTGGCTGGTCTACTGCAGTGGGCTGGTCTATCTGACCAATGGTATAGTGTTAAAGACGCCTCCTTTCATGTGGAAGGTCTCGGGTTCAAACCCCGATCAGATCATATCTAATAAAAAAATATCGTAAAATTGTATATCGTAATATTTATTTATTTATTTATTTATTTAGTTAAAAAATAACTACTTTATAATTAATTAAACAATTTCAAAATTCATTCAATTCATATTACATAAACTTATTTTTAACATATTCAACAATTTTTTTTTTAAATATATTTGTATTTATTTCATTACTTAATTCTATAGGCAATTCATTAAAAAGCTTTAAACCATTATACATAAGCATATTTTTAGTTTTTTCATTTCTAAATAAATTTAATCTAAAACAATTTACATTTCTTAAACTATAATTATGAATATCTGATACATAAACCAAACGTTCGCCTAAATAATTTGGATATTTACCTATTTTCATCTTATGAATTATTACTAACACATTCATTAAAATTCTTTGATTGACGCTTAGCCATTTTAAAGTATTTAACATAAAATCTCTTGATGTAAATCTATTTGCTTTGAGAATTATTCTCATAGCCCTATTCTGTAGCCTTTGCAGTCTAATTTTATTAGTATTACTCATCATAAATAAAATTGTTGAGCAATATTCAAAATGTGATTTAATAATTGTATTATAAATTGTTATAGCACTTGTAAAACTTAAACTTTTTCTTATTTTTGAAAAAAAATATATCTTTTTTGAAATTTTACTACAAATGTAATCAATGTGTTTTTTAAAATCTAGCTTATTATCAAATACAACACCCAAATATTTTATTTCATCTATTTTTTCAATTATTTCATTATCTATTTTAATATTGTCAATTGAATTTCCATTGATAAACATACATTTGGTTTTTTCAATATTTAAACTAAGTTTATTCATTCTAAACCACATACTTAAACTACCTAAATCATTATTAATGTTTTGTACACCTTCTTCCACGGTATCTGCAACAGAATATAGCAAAGCATCATCTGCGAATAAAACAATATTTGATGATACCACGCGTTCTATATCATTAACATATATTAAAAATAGTAGCACACCAAGGATAGAACCTTGCGGCACACCTATCAAAACATCAACAGCATCTGATAAAGTATCATTAAATTTAGTTCTTTGCTTCCTGTTAGATAGATAAGAACGAAACCACTCCAATTCTACTTCCCTTATACCATAGCTTTCCAATTTTACTAATAACAAATTTCTGTCAACCGTTTCGAATGCTCTTCTCAAGTCCAAGAATACAGCCACTATGACCTTGTTATCATGCACCGATATTTTCCAATTTGTAATTATCAAATTTAACAGAGATTCACAACTATGATCTTTTCTGAATCCTGATTGATGTTTAGCTATGAAGTTATATGTTTCCATATAATTCAGCAACTGTCCATAGACTATTTTCTCAAGAATTTTTGCCTCCAATGTAATTGTATTAATTGGTCTAAATTCTGTGGCCTTGTTAGTACCTTTCTTTTTTTCAATGGGTATCACTACTGCTTCTTTCCATATCTCAGGAAACAGTCCACTCTGCAATGAGCTGTTTGCAATTGACACAAAGTTGTTACCAATAAAATCTAGGTTATCCAGTATAATTTGTTTATTTACGAAGTAAAAGTCTTTTTTATTATTCATTTTATTTAAGATATTTTTAAGTTGATTTATATTTATAGATTTAAATTTAAATGTATTAATGTTATTATTTTCAATTAAATTTATAAATTGTACTGATTTTATGTTATTATTTATTTCATTTATACTTTTAACAAAAAAATTATTAAATTTATTAGCAATCTTTTTAGGTTCAATTATTTTTTCATTATTAAAAATTACTTCATTAATGACTTGTGGGTTTTTTTTAAGAACATACTGTTTTATATTACTCCACATTATAGTTTGATCACTAGTTTGAATTCTATTACTGATATAAGTATTTTTTGTTTTAGTTAATTCACTTTTATATAAATTTCTAATATGCTTATAATTAAGCCAATCACCATTATTATTAGTCAATTTTGCTTTAGTGTACAAATTAATTTTTTGAGTTTTTAATAACCTTAGTTCATTTGTATACCAATTAATTTGGTTTTGTTTAATATCTTTTTCTACCACAAAGTCTTTCACTGTATTATGTAAATTATTACTAAAAATATTTGCTTTACTATTACAATCTAAAAAATAAGTTGTTGCAATATCATTAAAAATTATTCTATTTCTAAATAAGGTTTTGTTATATTTCAAAAATTTAATTTTTTTCTTTGGTATTTTTATATTATTATCGTCTTTTATTATTATTTTCACTGTTTCATGATCAGAGATTTTAAGCTTTTTATCTATTTGTACTTCAATATTATTAATTTTATTTGTCAAAACCCAATCAATTAAAGATTTACTGTTTTTTGATATTCTTGTGTATTCACTAACTACTTGCTTGAACGCATTATCAACTAGTATTTGGCTAGCTTTAATTTTAATACTATTTTCCGTTTTCCAATCCACATTAAAATCCCCCATTATTAAAACATTATCCTTTTCAAAAAGCTCATCCATTAGATTATTCAGGTGAAGAAAAAAGTCTGCTTCTATATTCAGGTATTTCGGTGCTCTATATAATCCACAGAGATAAAATATTCTATTATCATGATATGCTTTCAAGACTAATACCCATAATTCATTATTAATAGTAATTCTTTTAATAACCTCAAGGTTCCAATAATCTCGTATATAAAATACTACACCCCCAGTGTGTCTTGAATTACTATCGGTTCTTATTAATCTGTATCCATCGATTTGTAATAGAGAATCCTCATCATCGTCAATTAAATGTGTTTCTGTTAAACACACAAACTCACACTTATTATTAGCTATCAACACTTCCAGTTGATCAAAGTTATTTCTTAGCCCTTGGATATTTAACGATAAACACACAAATTCATTTAATTGCTAGTAACAAATTCTATCCGATTCTTGCTTCATTTTTCTTTGATACACCTTGCAGTCGGAACTCAGAGATAAATGGAAAGTATTGCAATCATCATCACTTAAATTTAATTTTGTTTTTAATTTTAAACAATTAATGCATTGAATTTCATTCACATTTTTAACACAATCTAATTTGTTATGGCCTCCTTCACCACACTTATGGCAACGCTGCTCTTCCTCTTTACATTTTTTACTTGTATGGTTAAAACCGAGACACTTATAGCACCTTAGAACACTTTTTTTTTCATATACTGGACATATATTCCATCCCACTCTTATTTTTCTTAAATTTATAATTTTTTTAAAAGACTCTCCATCAACTTCTAAAATAGTGTTAAACACTTCCTTATTATTAAATGATGGATATGTTTTCAAACATTTAATAGTTAAGCACTCTATATTATTTTGATTCTAATTGCATTAATAATTTTTTCATCGTAATAGTTATATCTTTATAGTTTATATCGTAATATAAAATAAAATATTAATAAAAATATATAAATAATTCTTGTGTAAGATTATAGATGGCGCACAAAGTTAACATTTGTGCATTCATATTTCATAACCTTATACAATAGCTACAGACGAGTAATCAACGGCTTAGTGAGTATTATGATTAAAAGAAACTGAAGCCTAGTTTAAAATAAACTTGGTGAATGCCCTATACTCCTTAAAGGAGTAGAAAAGGAATCAAAAAAAAAAAAAAAAACTGCAGTGGGTTCGAGTAGCTGCCATACATTACTCTATCCTATTGAAGCTGGGTGTCTGAAATTTTGCTAAAAATAGTTTAGTGTAATGGCCAAAGTTTCTGCAAAATTTGGTTGGTCTACTGCAGAGGGTTCGAATAGATGTCATACAACTCCTTTTTTTATATGAGCATTACACTATATCTAATGAAGCTGGGTGTATGAAATTTTGTCAAAAATCGTTTAGTGCAAAGGCCAAATTTACAGCAAAATTTGGTAGGTCTACTGCAGAGTGTTCGAGTAGCTGCCACACAACTCCTTCTTTTATATGAGCATTACCCTATACGTAATTAAGCTGTATGTTTGAAATTTTGCCAAAAGTAATTAACCGGATGATATAATGTATATGTTACGGTCATACGGGTATCTAAGAGTTGACACAGTCTACTCTACTACACAATTCCTCGTTTTTCCTTTGTAGCTGATATGGTTCATCCACAATTGCCTCCAACTATTAAACTTTTCTTTTAAAGCACCTGTGTAATTCTGTAAATGGTTAATTTTCTTCACCAATATCTCATTTTCCTTCTTGATTGTAATGTTATCTTTAAGTGCTATAGCTAGTTTATCCTACAAAAACTTTGAGAATTTCGGATTTAAGAAACCGCACAGTTTTTAAGTATTGCGCCATTTTTTCCATCGTGCAATTTGTAAAATGAAAGGTGATCAATTGATTTATTTTTGGTTCAGTGGTAATAATTTCGTTAGCATTACTAGATAATTTAGCTGGAACATCATCATCTTCGTCACCAGAAACAATTATATATTCATTGATTAGGCTTGGACATTTATTACATTTCCATGTAGCATTACCTTTTTGTATAGCGATAAAGACTTCTTCCGTCACTGTCGCACAATTGATGTGAAAGAACTGCTTACACTTAGTTCTTATTAAATTGTTTCTTGAATATATATTTTCTTTTTTTTTTTTCTTTTTTTAACTGTAATTTGTTATTGCGTTTAATTTTATATTATAAAAATTATATAATATATATATTTTTAATATAGTTAGTATAATTACAATAGCATATATTTAAAAAAAAAATTTTTTTAAATTTGGACGATTTCTTTTTTTTTAGAAAACAGAGAACCTTTGAAAATAAATAATAATTATTCAAGCTCTAAATTCTATTCTAACAAAAATGTAAGAAATTTTAATGTACTTTTTGAAAATTTTCAAACTGTCTCGTCAGACGAGAAAAGTACTTTTTGCAGGAATTGATTAAAATTTCAGAGAAATGCAGATTTTTATTTAAAAAAGTATTCGACAGTTCATAAAAGGTTAGCTTTCTTCAAGAAACAAAATTTAATTTTAAAAAAAACATTATTTACTTAAAAAATCAAAATAAAAAGTTAAGGCAAAAATTAAAAAAAGAAAATCAGGATTTATCTATATGTAACCTTAAAGTCATAATTTTTTGTGAAATGGAGTAAAGCTTAATTTGCTTCATTTTAGTTCCCTAAATAGTTGGATCCCCATCAAACATTTAAATATAGGTTGACGACAAAAATATATGCATTATATTCTCAGAAAAAGATTTAATTGAAAGGGAAGCTGTATTGGTATTCGATGAAATAGCCATTAGAAGGGACCTATACCTATACAGAAATTAGTGGTTTTCTGATTATGGTTCCGGCAGAACAAAAGACATCGCAAAATACATATGAGTATTTTATTTACATACCTAAATGGTTTTTTACGCCGTGTGGAATATAAATTTTGAAAGCTTATTTATGTACTTTTCTAAAATATATTTCACCCGGCTTTTTCCTTTTTAGAATTCTAAATTAAATAGTAAAACAAATTTTCAATAAGATAAACAAAAATTTTTAATTATATTTTTTTAGTATTTAAAAACCTAAAAATTATACAAAATTTTACATATTTTAAACTAACGAAAATTTAAAATACATAGGTACATTAGAAGACAATTTATAGAATTATTTTCTAACAATTTGAAAGATTTGGAATTAGTAAATAATGCAAGTAAAAAAATATAAAGCAAAAAAAAGAAACTCCATCCTTCTTTTCTATCAATGATATTTTTTTAAATTAACTCACAAATTTGTAACTTTTTTAATTTTTTTCAAAGATGACCGTAAAATTCCGTCTTTTAAAATTCTTATAATATATTAAAATATAAAAAATTTTAATTCAGAAATTGTTTTTTGAAAAAATAACCTCTATATATTTTACTTTTTTTAAAAGTTTCTAAGCTTTCAATGAGAGTGATAATTTTATTATATGTATTGGCAATAAATAAATCGACAAAAAAAGTTTAAATTAAAATATTGAATTGAAAAATAACACAGCAAATTAAATTTAAACGAGGAAGATTATAGTTGCCCTTGTCAACTTTTAGATACCCGTGCATACCCACTATGGTGTATAAAATAAACCGTAATTTACTTTCCTTATACATTTAACTCATTATCCCATAATTTTGACGTAAAAAAAAAAAAAAAAAAAAAATTGGCCCACCCTAAAAGTCCGATGGTCCGAGTGATGTCCAACTTTGCCAAGTAACTTGCTCTATTACTTTACCTGCCTAATTTTAATTTTAACCTTGTAGCTTCATTGGATTCACAGTTATTGAACTACATCCAGTTCTTTAACCTTTTTTAGGAAATTCCCTGAATGTGCAATTTCTATTCATTCATAATGACTTTTTTTATAAATGTAAAAAAAACAGTAAAAATATATAATATTGTACGGTACAGGTGTTAATTGTTGTTTTAATTATAAATGTTTAGAATCAGCATTTTTGCTAAAGAATTAATGTGTTCCTATATACTTAAGGTATATGTGAAATTATATATCTTTATTGAATTGTTATAAAAATACGCTAATATTAATTAGGTATTGTGTTCGTGAGAAAAGAATGTAAAAACACGTTGAAGTTAACTAGGTATTATATTAGTATAAATTAAATGTATGTATACGGTGAAGTTATATAGGTATTGTAATAATTGTAGTGTTAGAATTAGTGAATGCACTACAACTCTTTGGTTTTGCTGGTAAAATTATTGCTCTATGCATTTCATTCAATCCGTTTTTGAATGTGTTAAGACCTAATTGATCATTTATTTTTATTATAATATTTCTGTGGTTTTCACCTTGCTCTGCTATTTGTAACTCATTCAATTGAACTATGAGCATTTCGATTTTGGTTGCAAATGAATTAACATTCTGATTACCTTGTACCAATCTTGTTAGTTCATTTTGAATTTTTGCTGGATTCTTTTTCGATTTAAAGTTTGCATTTAATACTTCTTTCAATTTACTAATTGTATTTATTTGTACTTCTGTTATTAATCTGTTCTTAACTTTGTCAGATAATTTGGTGGCTAGTATAAACTTTAGTAGCTTCTCTTTTTCAGTGTCATCCTTTAATGTGTCGGCATAAAATTCTACAAGTCCTAAAAAATTTGAAAGATGTTTAATTTCTCCCTCAAATAAAGGTACTACTTTTATTGCTGTTGTTAACTCAAAATTTGCTATTTTTATACCCTACACCTATAGAATAGGTAAAGGGGTATATTAACTTTGGTATGGTGTTTGTAACCACCTAAAGGAAGCGAGCTAGATATGGAAAAGTATATATATTTGTGATCAGCGTGACCGGCTGAGTCGATATAGCCATGTCCGTCCGTCCGTCCGTCCGTCCGTCCGTCCGTAGGCACGATAACTCAAAAAATAATGGAGCTATCTTGATGAAATTTTAACTGTAGGTTACTAAGACTGAAAGTACGGCGGGGATTGCATATGGGCGACATCGGCCCATGGGTTCGGATTCTGGACCTTTTAATCGGTTTCAGGGCTAACGAACAAATATAAAAAATCACGATAACTCAACGTCTAATGACGCTATCTTCATCGAATTTGTGCAGTAGGTTACTAGTAATGCAACTACTTCGGGGGTTTCGTAAGTTCAGGATTTGACCATGGGTTCGGAACCTAGAACTTTTTGATCGAATTTAGGCCAAACGAGCATAATTCCGAAACCAAAGAAGATAGAAACTCCAAATTTGGTATCAGGGTGACCCTTCCTACTTCCTTAATGTCTTTGAAATTTGGGCCCCATTGGAGTAGTGGGTCGGGGACCAGCCACACATTTTCGAAGACCTTAAAGTATATCTTTAAAATTAAAAAAGAAAACTTAAAAAAATGTAGAAGCTTCAAATTTGGCACAAGGATGCTCTTTACTATCCCTTGCGTGTCCCCCTAATTTGGGATCAATTGGAGTGGTGGTTCAGTATCCCTCTTAGACCCTCTTAAGTTTTAAAAGCTTATAATCGAAATTATTAAAAATAGTACCTTAAAATTAAGATAGAACGTTCAAATTGTGTACAAGGGTTAACTTGTGCTTAAAGTTAAGCGTGGACTGCATAAGGGCGAAATCAGCCCAAGGGTTCGGATTCTGGACCTTTTAATCGGTTTCAGGGCTAACGAACATATATAAATAATCACGATAACTCAACAACTAATGACGCTATCTTCATGAAATTTGTGCTGTAGGTTATTGGCAATGAAACTACGGCGGCGATTGCGTACTGTGAGGATTGGACAATGGGTTCGGAACATAGAACTTTTTGATCGAATTTAGGCCAAACTAGCATAATTCCGAAACCAATGAAGATAGAACCTCCAAATTTGGTTTCAGGTTGTCGCTTTCTATTTCCATAGTGTCCTTGAAATTTGAGTCCAATTGGAGTAGTGGGTGTGGACCAGCCACTCAGTTCCAAGGACCTTAAAGCATATTTTCGAAATAAATAAAGATAGTAACTTGAAACAAATGTAGAAGCTTCAAATTTGGCACATGGGTGTTCTTTACTATTTCCTGCGTGTCCCTCTAATTTTGTACCTTTCTTAGACCCCCCAATGTGTAAAAGTTTATCATCGAAATTAATAAAACTAGTAAATTAAAATTAAGATAGAACGTTCCAATTGTGTACAAGGGTTAACTAGTATTGAAAGTATGACGGGGACTGCATATGGGCGAAATCGTACCATAATTTCGGGTTCTGGAACCCTTGAAAAGTTCAACGGCTAACAAACATATATCTTAAAAACACCATAACTCAAAAAATAATGCCGCTATTTTGATGAAATTTAAACTCTAGGTTACTACTAATGAAAGTACCATTGAAATTGGTTCTGGTCGAGTTTGGTCAATGAGTTCGGATTCTAGAAGCTTTTGATCGATTTGAGACCGAACGAGTATAATTTCGAAGCCAAAGAATATATTTCCTATTTCCTATGTGTCCCCGAAATTTAGACTTAATTGTAGTAGTTCAGCTATGTTCAATGGAACTTGCTGCATTTATGTAAAATTTATTTTTATATTTAAATGAATTATATGAAAAGGTGTAAATTTGTAATTGTATTTTAGAAATACATTTATTGCATATTTTGCGTATAAGCTTTTCTATTAGGTATATTAACTAGCCATTTAAAATAATTGCAATTTTGAAAAATTTGGGTTGTTAAATATATTATGCTTTGATTAGCTTCTTATCACAAAATTTAATAACTAGAATTTTTTCATTTTGTAATTGAATTGGAATAAATATATTTTCATTTATAACAAGTTTTTTTGTTTTTTAATATTTTTAAATAAATAAATTAGTAAGAATATGTAATATTTTGTAAGAGATAGTGTGATTAGAAAATGTTTTTAGTATTATAAAGTTAATTTGGTTAGCTATGTCTTACAATCAAATTAATAACAGCTTTTATGGCGTTAAAATGACTTATGGATATGTCATTAAATTTGAACCAATAGGTGTTGCACCGACTGACTGTTTCTTTACTTGTTTGTTCTTCTGTTGTTACTGGTTCAGTTTTTGGTTTCAAAAATATCGTTATTTGTCTTATTATTTCTTTAATCTTTAGTATAGTGTCAAACTGAATATTACCTTTTTGTTCAAAGTATTCCCAAACCTCATTAATCTCTTTATGTTTCTCTTCTATGTAAGATACAGTGTAAGTTCTGGTCGGGTTCTTTTTTAATGTACGTAATAAGTCTTTTAGTTTTTGTATTTTTTCAAAGTCCATAAAGTTTTTAATGTAGAATAAAGAGAAGTAGCAAAATTTTTAATTTCAAAATTTACTTTAATTATTAAAAATTATTTTTAAAAAAAATTTTACTTATATGATATATTTTTAAAAGATTATTTTAATTTGACAATATTTTTTTTTTTTTTTTTTTTATATATATATGTTATTTTATTTAAAAAAAAATTTTTATTTTTAATTATTTGTTTTATTTGTAAAGAAAATTTTTAATTCTAATGATTAAATACATATAAAGTTGATTATATCGTTGTTAAACGTTGAGCTCTTCTTTCTGCTTTTTTATTTATCCAATATATGATTGCTTCATAAATAAGTATGATAAATATTGATATACTGACTTCTTTCATGTGTATGCAGGTTTGCTTGCTGTACAATTGTTGAAGTTGCCTCTGCTGAGAACAAACCCATGTTATTTGTTATTCTTTAATTCGTTGATTTTTTTTAAAGTCTCTTCTTTTGCTTTATTTCTTCTTTAGTTTTAAGGATTTGGTCTACTAGGGCGTCGAAGCGTAGGTGGAAATCTTCATCTGTTTTTATTTCCATTAATTTTGTCTAAGTCTTCCTGTCTGTTAAAAAATGATGTTTGTTTTTCAAATTTGGTGTGTGTGAACTATTGTTGTTGAAGTTGTTCACTGCACTTTACTCCAGGTTAGTGCAGGGTCGCCATGTAATAAATTTCGTCCGTATAATTATAATGTCAAATGTCTTTTCCTAACACACACTGATCAGGCAAGTTAATTGACTGATGCAATGTGTTCCTTTATTTATTTAATTACAGCAAAAAGGCTTTGCTCCTCCGCAGGCAAAAACTGCCTATTTACTTTATATTTTATTATAATATATTAAACATGCCAAATATCAAAATAGCAAGAATAATATATATATATATATATATATATATATATATATATTAATTATTATATTATTTTATAAGTTATTATTATTATTCTAGCATATAGACTGCAGGAATAAAAATACAATTATTAAATGAAAGAATATTATTTTATGTTTGGAGTTGGATTAACTCTGGTTTTTAATTTAAAATATCAATCCTTATATACTATTTTGGATTTCTTCAAATCCATACAAATATAATCTAGAGCAATAAATTATTAAAATTTATTACTTAGTTACAAAGAATTTTTATTTGGGTTAAATATAATATTTACTGACCTAGTTCATTATTACATAAAGATCATTAACCAAAAATATCAACTAAAAATTATATGAATCATTATCATTCATTAACATTACATTTTCAAACAAATAACAAAAATGTAATTTGATCCACAAAAGAAATAAAATTATTATATTTGTAAGATACAATGCAATGCACTTGCTATCATACAAATATTTGTAAACAGATGTTAGCACTTAAAAATGTTTTGACCTAACCAAAATGTTATGTCAGCATTTATTAAAATTTATATTAAAAGAATTTGTATTTTTAGTTATTAACAATTATGGAAATAATACGGTCAATATATACTACAATATAATGAAATATTATTGAAGTGCATTTAAAAAAAAAAAATTTTTTTATTCATAAAAATTATTTAATTCTTTCTTAAGAAAAAATATTTAAATATTATTTTTAAAATAATATTTAATTGAAATCAAAAATATTATTTTATTTTATTAAGGTTCTTGTAAAATACTACTCTACACATTAAACTAAATTTTACACTACGCAACAACTTTTTTTTTGAAACTGTACTATTGAAATAAAACTTTCTTACCCAGAATGTGGTACTTCTTTTCCAATTCTTGCTTGTAAATGTGCTGAAATAAATGATTTGAAATTTAATTTTTTTACGAGTGAAAAGAGAATTCTTTAAGCTTAATGTATATATAAATTTCATAATTATTTATTAAATTTATATATATTAAAACTTAGATTAAATTTGAACTACTTACCGAAATTGTTGAAAAAATTTAAAATTATAGCTTTTAATTTGATCATCTAATCATTTTATGGAATGGTGATTTATGAAAAATTCACAACGGCCACATTTGCGTGTAAACGCTGTTCCAAGTATTTTCTCCAATGATCCGCGATTATCTAATAATAAATCAATTTTATTTTAAATTTTTGCAATTTAGTTTCACATCTTGATAAAAAAATTAATTTAAATGGCTGGTTAATAAATAAGAATAAAAATATTTAATGTCTTTTTATATTTTTTGAAAAATGAAGACTATTTCGGATATAAAATAAGTATACAATTATAATTGATAACAGTTTGCAAGTTACATGCTTCTTAGACCTTGTAAAAAAATCAGCCAAAACTTTTAAAAATATTTTATCGGAAAATATGAAACTAGTCTTTTGGTCTCAGCTAAAAACTTCAGTATCGTTTTTTAACAATGAAGAATCATCAATTTCTAACAATTCAATTGTACTTCTAGAAAAAGCGTTGCTCTTTTTAAAGAATATTGTAATTTTGATGATGATTCTAAAAAACGAGAAAAATTAAATATTATCAGAGAGCAAATTGAGCTCATAAGTTCGAAAACCCCAAGATATAGTTATAATACCATGATAATGTCTTTTTCAATTTTTGCCAATTCCAGAGCTACTTACTCCATCATTTCAAAATTTCTTTCTCTTCAGGCATCTTCAAAGACTATCTTCTCGTTTGCACAATCACCTAATTATAAAAATGTTGAAAATGATGAGACATATTTAACTGCTGCTTTTCAGTCCTTAACGGAAAGTGAAAAGTTTGTAGCCTTCTGTATTGCTGAAATTTACGTAGAGCAAAACCTACAATACAGAGCGAACAATGTAGTCGGTATTGTTTGAAAAGGAAGAAAATTTACAAATTAAAAAAGCCTATAAATTGAACAGAAAAACTTTAAATCCTACAAATTTTTAAAAACAAAATGTTTTGTTAGTAGACAATATATTCCACCATTCTACAATTGCTTCGTTAAAAGAAATTGAAAAAATGCGGCCTACTGCCGATTTTTGTGAAATAATTCGAAAATGGTGGGATATATGTAATACCAGAGGACAATTTGAAGGTATTAGAACTAGAAACGAGTGGAATAGACCAATAAAAGAGACAAAAGATTTTTGTCTCACATTTATTAAAGATTTTCATGACTGGCTATCAGTTTGGAATAATAATGAAAATCAAAATAGTCTTACAAAAGAAACTTGCAATGCCTTAGTATTCACTACTAAAACATTGATAGTGTAGTACATTCACTAATTCTAACACTACAATTATTACAATACCTATATAACTTCACCGGTCACATACATTTAATTTATACTAATACAATACCTAGTTAACTTCAACGTGTTTTTACATTCTTTTCTCACGAACACAATACCTAATTAATATTAGCGTATTTTTATAACAATTCAATAAAGATATCTAATTTCACATATACCTTAAGTATTTTTTATTACATTTATAATTAAAACAACAATTAACACCCGTACCATATAATATTATATATTTTTACTGTTTTTTTTACATTTATAAAAAAAAGTCTTTATGAATAGAAATTGCACATTCAGGGAATTTCCTAAAAAAAGTTAAAGAACTGAATGTAGCACATATGTTTACCACATAATTTAATATTTGTCAATTTAAATTATATTTTTAAGAAAATAGGCCATATGGCACTTTTTATTGTGAAATAATATTTTTAATAATGTAAATGTAAATACCTCTACTAAAAAAAAGTAGTGGGGATAAATTTTAAATATTGTATAAATACCTTTGTAAATTTGAAAAAGATAACAATTAAAAGTTTAAGTTCTTAGTTAAACTTAACTAAGAAAAACAAAAGGAATAAGCTTTTAATTTGACTAAGACAGAGTCTCTAAATTGGGTTCAGCCCATAGAGAATATAACCATTACAGTGTGACATAGGGCTTATGGCCCTCAGCACTTTGGTTAAGACTAGTACCGAATAACTACCAGGATAGCAACATAAATTATCACCTAATAAGGACTAAATTTATTACAGAGTTTTGCAGAGGCTATTCAATTAGCATCAGAAAATGATAGCAATATAAGACCAAATAATGTAATGCATTTTAGAACAAATAATTTCAGAAGTCAATTCAACCGACAAAACAATTTTAGAAGAAATTATAATAATAATAACTACAATAATAGAAGCAACTACAATAACAATTATCGCAATAACAACTTTAATAATAATCGAATGCAATAGAACAATAACAACAACTATAATAATAATAATAATAGTAATAATAATAATAGAAACCAGGGAAACTTCAGCGGCCCCGGCCGAAGAAACCCGGGGCATGCCAACAACATGCAAAGGAACAGCCAAAACCAATTCAACAGAAGAAAATAAGCACATTTAGCAGTGACAATAACTGCGCAAATATAATAAAAATAAAAATAAACAATAAGAAAGAATATATAACATTATTAATAGATACAGGAGCAGATATATCTATAATTAAGGACAACGTCATAAAACAACAAATTTTAGAAGATGAGACCTGCCAGATAAATGGCATTACAGATAAAATTTTTATGACAAAGGGTGTAATAAATTTAGAATTAAAATTTGAAGAACATAAAATTAAACATAAATTTCATGTTATTAAAGAAAAAATTAATATAACAGCTAACGGTATTTTAGGTAGAGATTTTCTATATGACAACAAATGCAGAATAGATTATGAAACATGTACATTAATTATACCTAATCAAGAAGAAGATATAGTGCTACCAATGAGTATAAATACTAAAACAATATCCAACATCATCCTACAACCTCGAACAGAAGCAATCATAAACATAGATATAAATGTAAAAGAAGATAGATAAATGATACCGAAAAATACCATAAATGTAATTACAAGAAATATGAAAAAGGAGGAAGGAAGCAATAAAACCATAAATAAAAAAAACAAAACTACCAATAAAACCTTAAATATGAATGAAGAGAATGGCCATCTCCACATTTGGAACGCAACATCAATATCAGATATAAGGTTTATGCTTAAATTAAAATTTAAAATTATTGAACAAACTGACGTCAGGAATAAAAATAAAAATTATAATGAAAATAAAAATAAAAATCTCGAGAAAATTAAAATTAAATTAGCAGCAAAAAATGAAATAATTGCAGAATTTAGCTAAAAATCTTTACCAGAGATAAAATTGGTTCTGAGGAAGCTATTATTCAAAACAAGCAATTTAAATATTAAAGAATTAGCCTTGGCAGATAACGATGATATATTTAAAATAATGGATATCGGAGAATTTAAAAAAATTTTTAATGAGCTGCAAAACAATTCTGAAAGTACAGATTGTTTAAAAATAATAATATATGAACCTCCAATACAAATAAAAAACAAAGAAAAAATGTATGAATTAATAAGAAATTATCATGACACAATGTATAGTGGACATTGTGGTATAAATAAATGTATAAGTAAACTAAAGCAAAAATACGTCTGGAAAGATATGAATACAATGGTTAAAAATTACATAAGGAATTGTGAAAGCTGTAATAAAATAAAAATAACCAAATATACGAAAGAGAATTATGTAATTACATTATGTAATTGGACCACTACAACCATCAAACAATTATAGATATATTCTTACTCTACAATGTGAATTAACAAAATATATAGAAGCATACCCAATGGAAACTAAAGATGCCACAACAGTTGCAAAAACAATAGTGGAAAAATTCATACTTAAATATGGATGTTTTAAAAAATTAAAAACTGATAAAAGTACAGAATTTACAAATGAATTGTTAAAAAACATTTGCAAATTTTTAAATATTGAAAAAGGAACATCAACGCCTTATCATCATGAAACTTTAGGTTCTATTGAGAGGAATCACAGAGTATTGAACGACTATTTAATGAGTTTAAAAGGACAAGACAACCTTATTACACTTACCTTTATAACTCAACACCACATAGTACCACACATTACCCACCTTACGAACTGGTTTATGGAAAAATATATTCACTTTCATGTGAAATATTCGATAATAAACATAGCATCTACAATTTAGATGACTATGTAAATGAACTAAAAATTAAACTAAAATATGCTAATACAAAAGCAAAAAACTATTTAAGTAACAATAAAGAACAAAATAAATTAAAACAAAATAATATAAATAAATCAAATTTTAAGATAAATGATTATGTTTATATAAAAGTAGGAAATAAGAAAAAATTAAATGTACCATTTAAAGGACCATTCAAAATTGTAGCACAAAAGGTCCAAATAGTACAGTAATTATAAATAATAAGGAAATAGAATTACATAATAACAATATAATTAAAACTAGAAAAACAATAAATATTTTAACCTACTATAAAAACAAATAAAAATAAAATTTTTTTTTCTCAAAATATAATAAATAAAATTTTTTTTAACAACTTATTTAAATTTAATATAAATTATTTTTAATGAATTTTAAAATTATATATTAATATAAAAATTCGTTTAAATTTTAAGAAATATAAACTAATTTTTTTTTCTTTGGGGGAAGGATGTAGTATATATTGACCGTTCATAAAATTATTTCCATAATTGTTAATAACTAAAAATACAAATTCTTTTAATATAAATTTAATAAATGCTGACATAACATTTTGGTTAGGTCAAAACATTTTTAAGTGCTAACATCTGTTTACAAATATTTGTATGATAGCAAGTGCATTGCATTGTATCTTACAAATATAATAATTTTATTTCTTTTGTGGATCAAATTACATTTTTGTTATTTGTTTGAAAATGTAATGTTAATGAATGATAATGATTCATATAATTTTTAGTTGATATTTTTGGTTAATGATCTTTATGTAATAATGAACTAGGTCAGTAAATATTATATTTAACCCAAATAAAAATTCTTTGTAACTAAGTAATAAATTTTAATAATTTATTGCTCTAGATTATATTTGTATGGATTTGAAGAAATCCAAAATAGTATATAAGGACTGATATTTTAAATTAAAAATCAGAGTTAATCCAACTCCAAACATAAAATAACATTCTTTTATTTAATAATTATATTTTTATTCCTGCAGTCTATATGCTAGAATAATAATAATAACTTATAAAATAATATAATAATTAATATATATATATATTATTCTTGCTATTTTTATATTTGGCATGTTTAATATATTATAATAAAATATAAAGTAAATAGGCAGTTTTTGCCTGCGGAGGAGCAAAGCCTTTTTGCTGTAATTAAATAAATAAAGGAACACATTGCATCGTCAATTAACTTGCCTGATCAGTGTGTGTTAGGAAAAGACATTTGACATTATAATTATACGGACGAAATATATTACAATATATACAAAAAAAAGGTACTTGTAGTTTTGTTATCAAATTTCAAATTTAATTTTTTTAATTAAATTAACTTTCTAAAACATTATATTTGAAATTTAACAAAGTTAATTCAATTATTAAGTGCCTTATGCAATATAATTTATTTGAAATGGGTCGTAAATGCTCGGTTGTTGGATGTAAATCCAATTATAACAGTAGCACGATATACGTTACAACATATAAATGTCCGGTTAAAGAGAATTTAAAAAAAACGCTGTTGGAAGAACGAACTGGCAACCGACAGCCTATAGTACCGTATGTAAATTACATTTTGAAGATTCGTGCTTAATTGAAGATAAATCTCAAAGGACGCAATTATTGCCAGATGCAGTTCCAAGTAGTTCCCCAAGAACTCGATAGAATTAATTTCTGTGAATAAAAATTCAAATATAGATGAAGATCTAATTTTAAATTTTTCTAATTTAGTTGTAAATATTAATAAAAAAGGTAATTTAAATAACTGTTCTTATATTTTAAATAAGAACGAAAACTTTGGTGTTTCTTTTAGATTTAGAGATGTAGTTAATAAAGATTTATTAGTTACCTGCTTTACAGGTAATACTCAAACAAAACTAAATAAAAATGTTTTGCAGGAAAATACGAAACTTGTATTTTGGTCTCAGCTAAAGCAAATAGTATCGTATTTTAATAGCGTGCTATCAGACGCTGTTATTTTATGAATGTTTTTTTTACATAAATGAATTGTTTTTTTTTCATTAAATTTTTGTTATTTTTTTATTTATATTTTTGTATATATATATTAATATGCTTTTTTTTATTTATTTTTTAGTTTAAAAGGATTAGGCCTCCTGGGGATAGAACTTTAAAAAAAAGAGCCATATTCTCTACTTCTACGGTGATGTGGAAATGAGAATTATTAAATATCTATAATATATATATATTAATTTTTTTTATTTCCATTTATTTATTATTTATATTTTTCAATTTTTAATAATATTTAAATATTTTTTCTCAGAGATACTGAGAAATGCGAAGAATTAAATGTTATTATTGACTAAATTCACCTTTAATTTTACTTATTTTTTATTTCCATTTATTTATTATTTATATATATTATTCAATTCCTAATTTGCTAATAAAATAATTAAACTCATTCAATTCAAAAATTCCCACTAAAATCAACTTTTTTTTTGACCATTAATGTATGACATTAATAATCTTTTTGAAAGTTTCTAAGAAGCTTTTTCCTATTAAAATTTTTTTGGAAGCAATTTTTTGAAATCCATACTTATGAATGAAAAAATTAAAGTTAAAATTTTTTTTTTGGTTACTAAATGATGTAAAAGATGATATTTCAATTTACTCTTTTAACATAATTAAAAAAAATCAGTAGTTTTTGAGTTATTTTAACATTTTTAGAAGGACTCCCACCTTTTACCATAAGACTACGTGTAAATTTCATTTGCTTTTTTTCTTTAGATGTACAGGCCTTTGAATTAGTGTAGGTTATGCTTGGTTCCAAAATAAAGAAATTTAGGTATAAGATTGACGGTTGTAACTGGCGCGCCTTTTTGGGAAATTCCCAAATTATATCCGGAATCGATATCTATGTTTTGTTGTGATATAAAGTAACTATATACATAGCACGACGTATAATATCTTCAGGCCATGCAGAAGCTACATTAATTCTTTCAGAAGGCCTGGACATCGAAAATATTTAAATGTATTAGTGCAAATTGTTAATATGTGTGAGAGAAAGCTCTTCTAAATGACTTCTCTTAAAAAAATTTTTGTACTTACGATATCTATATGTTACGATACGATATCTATGTTTGTGTGTTTTTTTTTTTAGGCAAAATTCCAATTTTGATAAAGTTTCTTTTAGAGTTTTAGTTATGAAATAATTGTTCAGCTTTCAACTCGAAATTTTGAATATATTTACAGCAAAATATATCAATGATATTTTTAGTATTAAGAATCACCGCCATTTTGACACTTTCAAAAAATATTCGAATAGACATTTATCATGATTTTTAGTGAACATAACCTTCAAAATAAAAGCTATAATTTTAAATTTTTTAGCGACTTCGGTAAGTAGTACAAATTCAATCTAAGTTGTATTATAAATAAACTTAATAAATAACTATGAAATTTATATATATATTTAAATCTTAAAAATAATTCTGTTTTCACTAATAAAAAAATATTAATTTTAAATCATTTTTTTCAGCACATTTACGAGCACCTAAAGGAAAAAAAGTACCACATTCTGGGTAAGAAAGCTTTAATTGAGTAGTACAGTTTTTTTGGAAGTAATTTATTGAAATCCATACTTATGAATGGAAAAATTAAAATTAAAATTTTCTTTTGTTAGTAAATAAATTGTTAAAAATAACAATTTACTCTTTAACATAATTAAAAAACATCAGTCGTTTTTGAGTTATTTTAACATTTTTAAGAGGACTCCCGCGTTTTCCCGTAAGACTACGTGTAAATTTCATTAGAGGGAGTCCCATTTATCTCATTTTGTATATTTTAATAAAGTAAGAATTATAATATATAATAGTGGTAATATAGAAATTGTTGTATTTATGATAAATATGTATACAATGATTTTAATTTTAAATTATTCAATGATTCCAATGATTTTAATTAATTATGTTATTTCTTTAAATTATATAACAAAATAGAAAAAATATTTTATTGGTAAACCTAAGAAAATTACCAACAAAGTAAAAATTAAATAAATACTAAATACATGGGTATTTATAAAAATTGCATAAATCTTAAAAAAAACTTTACCCAAATTTCAATTCGTATTTATTAAATAAAATAAATTGAAAAATTTTATTCAAAATTTTTTTCCTCAAAATACATTTTCTTTTGGGACATCGGTGGTATAGTGTATGGTGGTATATCGGGTGTGGGTCCGATTCCCTTATGGCTTATTAAATAGTTAATTGAAAAAAAATTGAAAAATAATTTTTCTTTACAAATCCCGATGGTAACCCAATGTATATGGTAAAAAATAAAATAAATTCTATATAAGCAAAGGAAATAATATTACTTGTATAATTAATACATAGTGTTGGCCCTCATATGCAAAAGAATTGCATTGGTTGCATTTGTAAATATTTCATTAAATAAATAAATATATTTCCTTTACTTAAGCTTAATTAATTTTCAATTTTTAAAACAAAAAAGCAAATAACTGACAATAAAAATGTACAAAAATTATAAAAAAATTAAAACTTAAAATATAATAATACAAAAGTTAATAATTAATATAAGAAGAATAATAATTTTTATTGGCTAGTATTTAATAATTAGCTTTTTTTATATGTTAAATTATTAGAATATATGTAATTATGAATTTTTTTTTTATTTAATGAATGAAAAAAGTAACTAATAATTTTATATTTCTTTTCTACATTTAAAAGATTATCTGTTTTAATTAACTTTTATAAAAAAAATGATATAGGAAAAAATAAAAACAAAAACATGTTATCATTTTGAAAAATATGTGGCTCACCCCCGAAATCTGGAAAAAAAAAATCTCGAATAAAAATTATTTGTTTTTAAAATCATAAATATTCGGCGTCGGTTTTGAAAAGCAAGATAAAAAAAAACAATATGTTGAAAAATAAGATTAAAAAAAAATAGACATCGTACCACTCCCATATTATATCATTTTATATACATATATAAATATTATAATATATATATTTTTATATTGTACTATATTTATATAAATGATTATTTTTTTTCGAGATTTTTTATAAGTCGAAATTCTTTTTTTCCGATAATGGAGTTATCCCAAAATATATAAGTTAAGAATTTTAACATAAATTCTTTTAAAAAAATAATTATTAGGACTAGTGTCCACTTTATTAATTACTTCTTAATTGACAAATTTAAACTGTAACTTAACTAATAACTAACAGCTAATTTATATTATAAAATATGCTGATATGACATTTTACATTATTACGAAATTAATTATTTCCCGTGAGAAATAATTTAAGTTAAAAAAAATAATTTAAGTATTGTAATTTGATATTAAAAGCAAAATTATGAAATGATTTGAAATTATTAAATAAACTTAAATTTATGAGAAATATAAATTTGCTGACTGAGCGTTTTATAATTCACGCATGTACAGGTGTCTTAACTCTTCCCTCCTAAAAAATCCACGGCCCGTGGATCAGAAGTTTAATCTGATTGGTTGAAGATTTTCAATTGAAGTATCTGTTGCTGTTGTTTTCATTGAAATGTTTAGTGAATCCTTCTTATTTCTGAATGATCTCTTTATAAAGATGATTATAACTGCAAATATAATTGATGAAATAAAAATTATATCCGTTGTTGTACCGATTGTGGAGGCCATGAAAAGTTCTCCTAGTTTCTTAACGTTGTCCAAGTGTAGACTGTGTAAATAATCCAGGTTTGGTTTCATTTTAACTTCTCTTGATTCGTTGTGCATAATTGGGGGTAGAATTTGTGATAGTTTAACCTCTTCATTTGTGAATACTTGCTTCTTAATTTTGATAGTTTCATTTTGTAGTTGTATCAAAAAATTACCAAGTAGTTGTTTTTCCGTATTATTGACCATTAAAGTTCCTTTAAAATTGTTAAGGAAAATTGTATCATCATTTAAAGACTCGATTTCTTCATTTTTATTGAAATGATGTTCACATTCCGAGTTGGATCCTTTAAGGAGCTGTGATATGCAATGGTCTTCCTCGATTTTCTTGATTTGATTTATTTTGCAAGTGATAATTTTGTTGAAATGTTTGCATTTTTCAGCTATTCCATATATTTCCTTTAAGTGAATTAATAAATCATGGTAATCCAAGTTTAGTTGTGTATTGTTCCTTATTGTAGCTCTAATTTTTATATGGTTGTACTCGATTCCACTTGTTTTTGGCAAATTAATGATATAAAGAAGAGTTGAGTTTTTAACTGCTATGGATGGAGTTGCGTATTCTATTGCTTCTAGTGTGTTTGAGTAAGGTAAATTTTCTGCTTCTATTATAAGACGTTGAATTTCTATTTTATTGAGTAGATTAGTGTTAATAATGTTTGCTTTTGCTAGTTGAACTGCTCTGACAATTTCTTTCACTTCCTCTTTGATGATACTTATTTTATTGAAGATGGACTGTTGAATTTCTATGCTAGAATCATCGTTTAATTTTCGTGCGATCTCGTTATATTCATTTAATAGTTTTTCGGTGGTGTTAATCAGAATATGATTGGTTTCGTATTGCTTATTGTTATTTTGAATTAGCTCATTATGGCTTTTAAGCAATGTGTCCCAGTCATCAGCGTCTGGGTTGCCTGCGATCCATTTCCAGGCGCTACCTAGCCAGTTTATAGAACGTTTCTTTCTTGTTTTTTCGGTGAGTTCTTTGATGAGTTCGTCAACTTTCTGGTTTTGGTATAAAAGTTGAGTTCTGAATAAACTTTTTTCATTAAGATGTTCAATTTCGGTTGTTGTTCTTGCCAGAATTTCCTTATAAATGTTGAGATCTATTTCGTGAATTAGTTTGAAGCTGCCGTTCAGAATATTTCCTAAGCCTTGTTTTATTGTAATCATTGGTGATTTGAATTCGTAAATTTGTAGGGCTCTTGTTGGCACCCATAGTAAAAAGCTAAAAAGAAATAAATTCGTGTATTAGTTAGCAGAATTTTTTAAGTGAGCTTTGTGAATCCGTCTTCCAGATTCTGTTGTTATTGTAACTCTGTTGTTTCTTGCTACAACTTCTTTTTTATATGGTTTATTTTTCCCTTTTATTTGTTTAATTTGAGCGAACACAGTTTTCCCTGGTTCGTAAGTTTTAGGTTCCTTTCTTTTGGTTTTTTCTCTTTCTAATTTCTTTTCTTGATTTTTCTTAATTTTTCCTATTAATTTTTTCTTGGAAGTTAATTAAATTTTGGTAATTAATTCTTTGTATTCTTCCGAGAAAGATGTCGGCTGGTTTTTGTCCAGTAACCGAATGAATTGTGTTATTATATCTATCTACTGCTATGTAAACGATTTCTTTCGTAGATAAATTTCTGTATTCCTGTTGCAAGCACCTTGCTATTTCCTCTATTGTTGAATGGACTCGTTCAATTGCTCCGTTAACTTCACTTCTTTGTGTGGGTGTCAAATAGATTTCTATGCCAATAGTCCTTAAATAATCTGTTACAATTGGACTTGTAAAACTCGCTGCGTTATCCATTACAATTAGTCGCGGTATTGCGAAATAATGTACAATTTTGATTAATTTTTGCCTGATATGTAATGCTGATTTGCTTTTGATTTTGAAGAATTTTGTAAATTTAGTGAATTTATCTATGCAAGTTATGAATTTTTCTTTTTTTATTTCCATTATATCTATGTGAATAATTTCGGATGGGTATTTCGGTATTGGTGTTTCCATAAGATGTGGTTTGTTCGGATGTCGGTCGTATTTATTTATGTTACAGATGTCACAATTAGCAGTATGCTTTTTTATTAAGCTTGCCATCTGTGGGAAATAGAAATTTTCCAAAATTTGTTGTTTGTTTTCTTTCCAATTTCTGTGTGCTCTTTTATGCTCGTCTTTGATTATGTTAAATATATTTTCTTCATTGCAAATATCTGTTACGATTCGTTGAGTTATTCTGATTTTGTACGAACGGAAGTGTTCTTTATAAATATCCTGCAATGTTTGGATGTAATTTTCAGGAATTTTGATTCCATTAATAACGAAGGGTGACAATTTTTCTTTTAAAACCTTTATAAGTTCCGAGTTAGTAATTTCTTTAAGACTAATATAATGTCTGTTGAAATTAGGATGTGGTTCTTCATGTGCTGTGACTCCATTTCCAACTGATATTATCAACTGATTTCGAAAAACGTTAATTGGTCCTATATGATGTGGTATAAGATCAGAATTATCGTCTTCCGCGCTGTGAATTGTTGCCATTGATGAAGTATTTTGGTTGTTTTGATCTACTTCAGATGCCGTATCAGTTGAAGAATCATCGTGTTCTCTTCTTGGGCTTGATAATAAGTTTACCTCGAGTTTCAGTCGGGATAATGCATCTGCCACTTTATTTGTGCATCCAGGCTTGTATATGAGCTCATAGTTGTACTCTTCAAGCTGTGATTTCCATCGTTTTAATTTAGCGTTGTTATTGCTATTACTCAGGGTAAAGGTTAAGGGTTGATGATCGGTTAATATCTTAATCTTCTTTGCGCCATATAGGTAGTTGCGAAGTTTGTCCAGTGCCCATATAATGACTAGCATTTCTCGCTCGTTGGTGGCGTAATTTTCTTCGGTTTTATTGAGAGATCTTGATATATATGTTATCGGTCTATCTTTTCCCATTTCACCTTGGGATAGGACTGCTCCTATTGCTTCGTTTGAGGCGTCTGTGGTGAGATTAAAATGTTTATCGAAGTCCGGAAATATTAGAAGATCAGATGATGATAATAATTCCTTTAAATTTCGAAAAGCGGTGAACTCATCTTCCTTAAACTTTACTTTTATCTTTTTTGACTGATTTGATTTGATTTGAGCATTTTCGCCTCTTGTCAGGTTGGTTAGCGGTTTAGCAATTTTTGCGAAATCTTTGATGAATCGTCTGTAGTAGGACGCTAATCCTAAGAATGATTTCAGTTCCTTAAGATTTTCGGGAGGACGAATTTTTTGAATTGCTTGAATCTTCGTTGGATCTGGTTTGATACCTTGACTTGTTATTATATATCGGAGAAATTCGACTTCATCCTTGAGAAATTCCGTTTTATCAAGGTTGACTTTTAGGTTTGCGGCTTGTAATTTACTAAAAACTTTTTCTATGTTTTGGAGATGTTCTTCCTCGTTTTTACCACCAAAGATGATCACATCGTCGATGTATACGTAGCAGATCTTTCCAATATATTCTTTGAGTACATCGTCGATCATACGCTGGAAGATCGCGGGTGCGTTCTTCAGTCCAAAAGGTAGTCTCAAAAACTCGTATTTTCCATTTAGTGTAAAAAATGCGGTTTTAGGAATATCTCTCGATTTCATTCTTATTTGATGGAAGCCAGAAGTTAAATCGATAGTAGTGTAAAACTTGGAGTTTCCTAGACTAGCTATTGTTGATGCTATATCCGGAATGGGGTAGGTATCCGAAACCGTAACTGCGTTTAACCTTTTGAAATCTATTACAAGTCGATATTTTTTTAGACCTGAAGCATCCATTTTCTTTTCTGCAATCCATATGGGTGAGTTATATGGACTTTTTGAAGGTCTTATTATTCCATCTTGAAGCATTTGATGTATTTGCTTTTCTACTTCTGCTCTCATATGTACAGGATAAGGATAAACTTTACTGTAGATAGGCTCATCAGTTGTAGTTTTAATTTCAGCTTCTACAGACGTGTCAATGGTTTCTTGATTGTTGATTGAACCAAAGAGTTCGTTGTATTGGTTTATTAATCCTTTTAATTTATTCCTTGTGTTTATATTCAAATGATTATCTCGAATTTCGATACTGTTGACTTGGAGAGATGGATTCTCTTTTAACGGTATTCTTATTCCGGGAGCTATTGTAAGCATATGATTTTTGCGGTCGATTACTGCTTCGAGTTCTTTGAGCGTATCGTCGCCTATTATCCCATCAAAACTTTTTAAACCAGTTAGTATGAAGAATTCTGTTTTTACGTTGTTCCCAATACATTCAAAAAATTTAACGACTATTTTCTTTGTTATATTGATGTTTCCTCCTGCAGACTTAATTTTGAAAGGTTAATATTTTGGTTGTGCTGGTTTCTCTGAGTAATTATTTTGAATTGGTTGATTTATCTTTTGGTTTGGCTGTTGGTTGTATTGAGTATTTCGATTTTGTAAGTACGACATATTTTGGTTGGTTGGATAATTTCTTTGTTGTGGTTGAAATTGTACTGTTTTCTTTCTTATAACTGGATTTCTTTGTTGTGCCATAGTGTTGGAATTATGGCTGTGAATTGTATTGTTCCGGAAATTGGAATTTTCGATCTCCAAACAATAGGAGTATGCTTCGGGGAGTGTTTGAGGTCTCTGTACCCTTAGCATGTTTCAGTTTTTATCTTATTTATTATTAGTGATAATTGGTTATTTACAGTTGCGAAAAATTCGTCTGTAGATTGGTTTTTCTGCTGAAGATTTGCCAATTGATGTTCTAAGGATCTTAAATCTCGTTTATCGGCATAATGCAGTGACAAACAATTCTTTTATATCTTCCCAATTGTTATCAAAAATATTATAGGATATTAAGGCTGAGTCTGCATTTCCTCGTACCTTTCGTCTAATGTGTTGTAAAATAGATCTGTAAATCGGTTTATTTTTTACAATTTCATAATCTTGTAGGATACTTTCTACATTATGCACCCAAGATACAAAATATAGGGGGTTGCCATCGAATGTTTGTAATTCTTTGACTGCATCCGGTAATTTCCAAATATCCTTTAAATCTTGCTCATTTCTTGGACGCTGTAGTCCTGTGTTACTGTTAGTTGCTGCTTGTGCTGCTTGTTGATTTATTCTAAGTTCTATGTTTTCTAAGCGAGCTGTTAAATTCCTGATAATCTCGAGTTGTGCGTTACTTGCACCAGTTAATTGTTTAAGTGTTTCTTGGATTTCTTCCATTATAAATTATATATTTTTTTTTTCGATTTTTTTTTTATATCTTAATATTTTTTGTAATTTTGAATTTTATATTCTTTTTGTAATTATCAATTTTATATTCTTTTTTTACTTACGTTATAATTAGATTAAGTTGCATTTAGCTAAGGATTGACGTTTCCTTAGTTATTAAGAAGGTTCAGCTTCTTCGTATATTTTTTTAAATATAACGTATTATTCCTTTTTAGCCCTAAGCTTTTATACTCGCAAAGGACCTACTGCGGTACAATTATATTTACTCGGTGTTCTGTATTGTGTTCCCACGGTTACAATATCAGAATTAGTTGATCTTGGAGTTTTGGTTATGTTCTCACGGGTATAACTTAATCTTCCAAGTTGTTGATCACTGTGTTCCCACGGTAACAGCTGCGTCTTGTTGATGATCACAAAATATTGGTTGACTACTATGTTCTCACGGGTATAGTTGTGTCGAATATATTTCTGGATCAATCCCTGTAGAATGTCTAATGATTCCTAGTTTTTCTCCAGGGTCCTGTCACGGTCGCCAGTTAAGAATTTTAACATAAATTCTTTTAAAAAAATAATTAATAGGACTAGTGTCCACTTTATTAATTACTTCTTAATTGACAAATTTAAACTGTAACTTAACTAATAACTAACAGCTAATTTATATTATAAAATATGCTGATATGACATTTTACATTATTACGAAATTAATTATTTCCCGTGAGAAATAATTTAAGTTAAAAAAAATAATTTAAGTATTGTAATTTGATATTAAAAGCAAAATTATGAAATGATTTGAAATTATTAAATAAACTTAAATTTATGAGAAATATAAATTTGCTGACTGAGCGTTTTATAATTCACGCATGTACAGGTGTCTTAACTTATATATTATACATTCAATTGAAAATAGGTTTTGAGCAATTAATTTAAAAAGGAATGAAAATATAGTTTAAGCAGCGTAATGAATATTATAAAGTAATAATATTTTAATTTAAAAAGACAAATTATATTTTTTTAATCATTTTACTAATATTAAATTAAAGTTCAATTTGGATTGAAAGGATTAAAAATAAATGAATTGTGAAATTGGTAAACTTCTAAAAGTAATCTAAAATTGGGAAATTATTAACTTAAAAAATTTAATAACAAAAAAATATCAACAAATTTTTCCTAAAACAAAATGAACGTGGTAATTTTTTTCGCTTTAATATTGTTAAATTAATATTGTTTAATTATTAATTTTAAAGTTATTATTTACAACATTCCTTTTATTTTATTTCAAATTTAAATATATATTTAAATGTAATTTATTGTATAAATATATAAAATTAAATATGAAGAATTTTTATAATATTATATTTAAATGAAATATTTTTATAAAAAATACAAACCAATTTTGAAAGTATCATGGATTTACGGGTTCAGCACCTCAAGTTTTGAACTATGTTTTGAAAATATGTATATAATAATTTTAACCTTAACAACCCATAGCTTTAGACTGAATCAATTTCAAATATTTTTACATATTAATTTTATTAATCTTTTTAGGTGTAGAACAGTTTAAAAGTAAAGTGAAGGAGAAGTTACTAAGGATACAATAAATTGTAAATCCTCGTGATATATAAAATTATAAGTGTTTCCGAAGTGCTTTGCAAACCCTAAAAGAAAAAAATTTTGATGGATGTATACCTAACTCAACATATAAATTTAATTATATTTACTTATTGAGTAGGTAAATCCAAATCAAAAGATTCGAATTATTTCCTCAACATACTTAATGTTTTGTATTCATTTTCTTTATCATATTCAGAATAATCATAAATTAATATAACGCATCCTTATAAAATTATTAAACGAAATAAATTATAAATAGGTACCTATTTATTTTTAAAATTGTAACTTCATAAAGTTAGTATGTATAATACAAAGATTTTTCTGTCAGTATAAAAATTTTCGCCAGTTTTTTTAATATCGTAAAACTTATTTAACGGACACTCTTTTTTTTTTTTTGCTGGTTCATTGTTGTATTTTTGTTATTTTTAATGATACAGAAAATCGAAAAACAGCAATCTGCGAAAAAATAGAATTAGAAATCTTTTCCATTCTTAAAAAAACCACCCTGATTCTTGAAGGCTCAAAAGTGATATTGGCGCAATGTTGGCATTTTGATGATGTCAGTTGAAAAAATCATCACGTTTGGCAGTTCTTGAAGGCGTAGAATACGAAGTGATAGCAATTTGGTATCACTTTTAAATTTGTATACGAAAGAGTATCATGTCTAGTTTTTTCAATAAAATTTTATATGTTAACAAACAAAAATGGTAATTAAATTTAAATGCAATAGCACTTCTTTGGTAAAAAGATTAGTATATTTTAATATGCATGTTTTTATACTTACATAATAACATTTTAGTTTGGGTACCTCAAAATTTTCATGTTTTAAAAAAAAACATGTACATCAAGCATTTAAGTTTATGTACCTGAGAACTTTCATATGTTTAAAACAAAAAATAAAGAATTTCATAAATTTTAATTTCAGTTACTTGTAATGTTAAATGCAGGTTAGATCAAATATGTTGATTAAACTTTTTAATCTGCAAAATTAAAGGTACATAATAAAAATTTAAGTAGTTCAACATCCTTTTTTTACTTAAAATGTGTAGAATATTCAAAATGACTTGAATTATTTCTTATACTTCTTCTAAAATTCTGTATTAATTTATAAAAGAATCATACAAATAAAAAAAAACTCATACCTACATATTTATAAATTTTGAAAACAACAAGAACTCAAAAGTAAAAAAGCAAAAATTGTAATGTACCAACTTTACAAATGACATCACCTCAAAAAAAGTCTTCAAGAAAAGCCAGACGTAATAATTTTTTTAGAAGAGACGAGCTGAGAAGCGCTTCGTATAAAGTGATGACCTTCAAGAGTCGGTGAACATGTGAACATTTAATTTTTGATGTCTATTTCCGTCATGTCGTTTTCAATATGATTGGGCAGATATATTGGGCCAGAGACGTTGATAGCCGCCATTTTGCTTATAACCTTCATGGCAGTTTCTCTAATAAAAATTTGATCAATACGTACATAATGACGGAAATAGACGTCATAACTTTAGTATAAAAATAATACGCTTATATCAAAATTCGCATGCTTTTAGACTATTTTGTTTTATTATAATTGTTTAATATACATAGGGCCTTATCGTGAGTGTATTAGCACATATGTCCTAATTGATAAAATTTATTATAAACAGTATCGTGAACTGATTCTGATGTTTTTTAAAAAATTTGCTATTGTGAATTGTGATTAATTGACATAAATTTTTTTTTTTTTGAAATTTTTATTTGACAACTAAATAAAATCGTTTTAAGTTTCACATTTGAAGTAAACAAATAAAGAAAACATAAATTTTAATCGAAATCATGTAAATATTAATTTTTAAATTTGAAAATTATTGCTTGTTATGTTTTTCTGTTTTTTTTTTTAAGATTAGATATGACATCAGTGGAGTTAATCAAGTTAGTTAATGGAGACATCAATGGGATATTATTTTCTGAACAATTAAGCTAGCTAAACTAATACGAAAAAATTTTAAGGGCAATTCTACCACAATGCAATTAAAAAACCAAATTTAATTTGCTTTCAGATTTATTAAATACACCTAAATTCTAAATTCCCTCGTAGACTTTCTACACGAAATAATATGAAGTACGAATATGGTACGAATGGATATTTCTTTCGTAGATTATCTCTGACTTAGCCGTACGATGGAATTTAGAATAGGGGTGATATTTTCGTTTATCTAAACCTGTTTTTCAGCATGTGCTGGAAGCCATTGGAAACTTCTAATTGTCAGAAAATATATGTTGTGTGTTTGGTCTATCACCAGTTTTTTTTAAGTCATCTTTATTATCGATATTTGCCATACCAAAATATCAGATGACATTTGATTAAATTCACAATAGTTATGAAATTTTTCATGTATTTGATATTCACGATAAGGTTAATAAAATAGTGGTAATATAGAAATTGTTGTATTTATGATAAATATGTATACAATGATATCAATTTTAAACTAGCAAATTTACCCGGCGTTGCCCGGAAGCTTGCAAATTGTAAAAACGCAAGCTTCAGCCAATTTTGTGAAATACTACTTTGCTTATAAATGAAGCCACAAAAAAATATTTGTGGAGTTCCGTTAACCCATCGTGGCCCAACAGCTTTTTATAGGTTTTTTCGTTGCTTTGTTATATATATTAGAAATGATTTAACCAATTATCTTCAAATTTTGTATATGTGTTCTTCTTTGAAAATGAAGTTCAATTTACTAACAGACTTGGAAGTTGTTAACCCCTGTCGACCCGACGATTGTTCAAAAAAAAATTTGTAAGTAAATTACGTTCAATTTCTGAAAGTATGTACAATTTCTTTGAATTAGGGGAATGCTTAAAAAAATGTTTTGTCGAGTTCTTTTAACCGATTGCGAAACAAAAACTTTAAAAAACAGTTTGCAAAACAGTTTGAACGATTATCTCTAATTTTTCTATACATGGTGCTTCTTGACAATTTGGTGCTCCTTGACGATAGAGTTGAGGATGTTAGGTTCCCGGCGAATAATGTTAACTGAATTAAAATGACTATTGGTCAAATGGGGATACTAAGTTTGCCATTATGTCATTATACTATGTCAATAGTAGTTATCTTGAATTGCCAACGTTTGAATAAAATATAGTCGATGGTTTAGAAAAGATTTAAAAATTTGCTTTTCAAATTATATTTTGTTTAGTACTCACCTGAAAGTTGTAATACGCTCTTCCTCGTTTTTTTATGATTTGATGAGAGAAATGTAGGCTTATTTTTTGGAAAAACTGTTTTAAAATACTATGTTTTTCAGCATTATATATAAGAAATTGAATTTTTTGATTTTTAGATTTCATTTGAAGAATACTGAAAATTTCATTGAATCTTTGTTCAAAACGCACAAACAGGTCAAAACCAAATTAACCATGTGGGTTTTAATTAAAATGCTGGTACAAAATTTTCAATAAAATACTTTTAATCGTATAAGAAAATAAAATTTATAGAAAACTTCATGGCGTCGTCGTGGAAAACGGATTAATCGAATTAACTAAAACTTTTTGCAGCCTCTCTTTAGACTGCAAAATCAACCTGTAAAATTAGACACAAATCGAAAACACAAAATTTTTGAAAGTCCGCCAGGCCGAAATGGGTTAAATTATTCGAACCAAATTTATACAACTAATTTCGGTTGCTAAGAGGAACATTTGTGCAAAATTTCAAGTCAATTTGTCAAACGGTTTTGACTCGAAATCAAAAACATTGAAAAAGCTTCTTTGCGCCCTCGTGCCCAAACTGGTTAACCGAACTCAACAAAAATTTGTGCCAGACTCTATTGTCGACTGCGAAACCACCTTGTAAAATTGGACACAAATCGGAAATACAAAATTTTTTGGAAGCCCACCACGTCGAAATGGGTTAAATTATTCCAACCAAATTTATACAACTAATTGCGGTTGCTAAGAGGAACATTTGTGCAAAATTTCAAGTCAATCGGTCAAACCGTTTTGACTCGACATCAAAAACATTGAAAAAGCTTCATTGGCCCTCGTGCCCAAACGGGTTAACCGAACCCAACAAAAATTTGTGCCAGCCTTTCTTTTCGACTGCAAAACCACCCTGTAAAATTGGACACAAATCGGAAACAAATAATTTTTTGGAAGCCCGCCGGGCCGAAATAGGTTAATATTTTCGAACCATCTTTATACAACTAATTCCGTTTGCTAAGAGGAAGATTTGTGCAAAATTTCAAGTCAATCGGTCAAACTGTTTCGGCTCGACATCAAAAACATTGAAAAAGCTTCATTGCGCCCTCGTGCCCAAACGGGTTAACCGAACCCAACAAAATTTTGTGCTAGCCTCTCTTTTTGACTGCAAAACCACCCTGTAAAATTGGACACAAATCGGAAACACAAAATTTTTTGGAAGCCCGCCGGGCCGAAAGGGGTTAATTTATTCCAACCAACTTTATACCATTAATTCCGTTTAATAAGAAGAACATTCGTGCAAAATTTCAAGTTAATCGGTCAAACCGTTTCGACTCGACAATAAATATTGTTTTCGACCGTTAAGCAGGCCAACAAAAACTTAAAAAAAATACATTAGGTCCAAACGGTTTAATAGAGCGCAATCATGTTTTTTGGTGAGCTTGTGAAAAAATGCAATGTTTGCGTTAACTTTAAACTGTGTTAGTCGAACAATTGTTTTTTTTTTAACATATTGATTAAACGTTTTCAACAGAAAAACAAATTTATATTAAAGATTGAACTCTTTAAGGAGATCAAATTTAATGAACCCTTGTGACAAAAGGGGTTAAATGATAAAAATCAAATTAACCCTGTGAGCTTTGCTAATAAAGATTAGCTGAAAAATGTGTTCAAGATTAGCTGAAAAAAGTGTTCGTTTAAGCTCAACAACAAAAACATTGAAAAAGCTTCATTGCGCTCTGTTGCCCAAACGGCCAAAAAAAATATTGAAAGCCCACCAGGCCGAAATGGGTTAATATATTCCAAGCAACTGTATAAAACTAATTCCGTTTGCTAAGAGGAAGATTTGTGCAAAATTTCAAGTCAATCGGTCAAACTTTTTCGGCTCAACATCAAAAACATTGAAAAAGCTTCATTCCGCCCTCGTGCCCAAACGGGTTAACCGAACCCAACAAAAATTTGTGCCAGCCTTTCTTTTCGACTGCAAAACCACCCTGTAAAATTGGACACAAATCGGAAACAAATAATTTTTTGGAAGCCCGCCGGGCCGAAATGGGTTAATATTTTCGAACCATCTTTATACAACTAATTCCGTTTGCTAAGAGGAAGATTTTTGCAAAATTTCAAGTCAATCGGACAAACTGTTTCGGCTCGTCATCAAAAACATTGAAAAAGCTTCATTGCGCCCTCGTGCCCAAACGGGTTAACCGAACCCAACAAAAATTTGTGCCAGCCTCTCTTTTTGACTGCAAAACCACCCTGTAAAATAGGACACAAATCGGAAACACAAAATTTTTTGGAAGCCCGCCGGGCCGAAAGCGGTTAATTTATTTCAACCAACTTTATACCATTAATTCCGTTTAATAAGAAGAACATTCGTGCAAAATTTCAAGTTAATCGGTCAAACCGTTTCGACTCGACATCAAAAAAACGAAAAAGCTTAAAACGGCTCTGGAGCCGCAACCTGTTGACTTATAAAAATGGGACATAGCCTATGTCACCCCCCGGACTCCCAAAATTATTCATCTAAAATTTGGTGTCAATCGGACCAGTGGTTTTCACGTGAATCCTGGACAAACAAACAAACAAACAAATTTTCTTCTTTATATATTAGATTATTCAATAATTCCAATGATTTAAATTTATTATGTTATTACTTTATATTAATAACAAAATAGAAAAAAAAAATATAATGATTAAATATTTTATTGTATTAAACATAAAAAAATTACCAACAAAGTAAAAAGTAAATAAATACTAAATACATAGGTATTAATAAAAATTGCATAAATCTTAAAAAAAACTTTACCCAAATTTCAATCCGTATTTATTAAATAAAATAAATTGAAAAATTTTATTCAAAATTTTTTTCCTCAAAATACATTTCCTTTTGGGACCTCGGTGGTATAGTGGTTAAGCCTTTGGCTTATTAAACAAGCGGGTTCGGGTCCGATTCCCTTACGGCTAATTAAATACTTAATTGAAAAAAAATTGAAAAATAATTTTTCTTTACAAATCCCGATGGTAACCTAATGTATATGGTAAAAAATAAAATAAATTCTATATAAGCAAAGGAAATAATATTACTTGTATAATTAATACATAGTGTTGGCCCTCATATGCAAAAGAATTGCATTGTATGCATTTGTAAATATTTCATTAAATAAATAAATATATTTCCTTTACTTAAGCTTAATTAATTTTCAATTTTTAAAACAAAAAAGAAAATAACTGACAATAAAAATGTACAAAAATTATAAAAAAATTAAAACTTAAAATATAATAATACAAAAGTTAATAATTAATATAAGAAGAATAATAATTTTTATTGGCTAGTATTTAATAATTAGCTTTTTTTATATGTTAAATTATTAGAATATATGTAATTATGAATTTTTTTTTATTTAATGAATGAAAAAAGCAACTAATAATTTTATATTTCTTTTCTACATTTAAAAGATTACCTGTTTTAATTAACTTTTATAAAAAAAAATGATATAGGAAAAAATAAAAACAAAAACATGTTATCATTTTAAAAAATATGTGGGTCACCCCCGAAATCTGGAAAAAAAAAATCTCGAATAAAAATTATTTGTTTTTAAAATCATAAATATTCGGCGTCGGTTTTGAAAAGCAAGATAAAAAAAAAACAAGATGTTGAAAAATAAATTAAAAAAAAATAGACATCGTACCACTCCCATATTATATCATTTTATATACATATATAAATATTATAATATATATATTTTTATATTGTACTATATTTATATAAATGATTATTTTTTCTCGAGATTTTTCATAAGTCGAAATTCTTTTTTTCCGATAATGGAGTTCCCAAAATATATATATTATACATTCAATTGAAAATAGGTTTTGAGCAATTAATTTAAAAAGGAATGAAAATATAGTTTAAGCAGCGTAATGAATATTATAAAGTAATAATATTTTAATTTAAAAAGACAAATTATATTTTTTTAATTATTTTACTAATATTAAATTAAAGTTCAATTTGGATTGAAAGGATTAAAAATAAATGAATTGTGAAATTGGTAAAGTTCTAAAAGTAATCTAAAATTGGGAAATTATTAACTTAAAAAATTTAATAACAAAAAAATATCAACAAATTTTTCCTAAAACAAAATGAACGTGGTAATTTTTTTCGCTTTAATATTGTTAAATTAATATTGTTTAATTATTAATTTTAAAGTTATTATTTACAACATTCCTTTTATTTTATTTCAAATTTAAATGTATATTTAAATGTAATTTATTGTATAAATATATAAAATTAAATATGAAGAATTTTTATAATATTATATTTAAATGAAATATTTTTATAAAAAATACAAACCAATTTTGAAAGTATCATGGATTTACGGGTTCAGCACCTCAAGTTTTGAACTATGTTTTGAAAATATGTATATAATAATTTTAACCTTAACAACCTATAGCTTCAGACTGAATCAATTTCAAATATTTTTACATATTAATTTCTTTAATCTTTTTAGGTGTAGAACAGTTTAAAAGTAAAGTGAACGAGAAGTTACTAGGGATACAATAAATTGTAAATCCTCGTGATATATAAAATTATAAGTCTTGCTGAAGTGCAAACCCTAAAAGAAAAAACTTTTGATGGATGTATACCTAACTCAACATATAAATTTAATTATTTTTACTTATTGACTAGGTAAATCCAAATCAAAAGATTCAAATTATTTCTTCAACATACTTTTAATGTTCTGTATTCATTTTCTTCATCAGATTCAGAATAATCATAAATAAATATAACGCATCCTTATAAAATTATTAAACGAAATAAATTATAAATAGGTACCTATTTATTTTTAAAATTGTAACTTCGAGTCGATTTTTCTGTCAGTTCAAAAATTTTCGCCAGTTTTTTTAATATCGTAAAACTTATTTAACGGACACTCTGTTTTTTTTTTTGCTGGTTCATTGTTGTATTTTTGTTATTTTTAATGATACAGAAAATCGAAAAACAGCAATCTGCGAAAAAATAGAATTAGAAATCTTTTCCATTCTTAAAAAAACCACCCTGATTCTTGAAGGCTCAAAAGTGATATTGGCGCAATGTTGGCATTTTGACGTGATGTCAGTTGAAAAAATCATCACGTTTGGCAGTTCTTGAAAGCATAGCATACGAAGTGATAGCAATTTGGTATCACTTTTAAATTTGCATACGAAAGAGTATCATGTCTAGTTTTTTCAATAAAATTTTATATGTTAACAAACAAAAATGGTAATTAAATTTAAATGCAATAGCACTTCTTTGGTAAAAAGATTAGAATATTTTAATATGCATGTTTTTATACTTACATAATAACATTTTAGTTTGGGTACCTCAAAATTTTCATGTTTTAAAAAAAAAACATGTACATCAAGCATTTAAGTTTATGTACCTGACAACTTTCATATGTTTAAAACAAAAAATAAAGAATTTCATAAATTTTAATTTCAGTTACTTGTAATGTTAAATGCAGGTTAGATCAAATATGTTGATTAAACTTTTTAATCTGCAAAATTAAAGGTACATAATAAAAATTTAAGTAGTTCAACATCCTTTTTTTACTTAAAATGTGTAGAATATTTAAAAGGACTTGAATTATTTCTTATACTTCTTCTAAAATTCTGTATTAATTTATAAAAGAATCATACAAATAAAAAAAACTCATACATATTTATAAATTTTGAAAACAACAAGAACTCAAAAGTAAAAAACAAAAATTGTAATGTACCAACTTTACAAATGACATCACCTCAAAAAAAAGTCTTCAAGAAAAGCCAGACGTAATAATTTTTTTAGAAGAGACGAACTGAGAAGCGCTTCGTATAAAGTGATGACCTTCAAGAGTCGGTGAACATTTAATTTTTGATGTCTATTTCCGTCATGTCGTTTTCAATATGATTAGGCAGATATGCTGGGCCAGAGACGTTGATAGCCGCCAGTTTGTTTATGGCCTTCATGGCAGTTTCTCTAATAAAAATTTCATCAATACGTACATAATGACGGAAATAGACGTCATAACTTTAGTATAAAAATAATACGCTTATTTCAAAATTCGCATACTTTTAGACTATTTTGTTTTATTATAATTGTTTAATATACATAGGGACTTATCGTGAGTGTATTAGCACATATGTGCTAATTGATAAAATTTATTATAAACAGTATCGTGAACTGATTCTGATGTTTTTTAAAAAATTTGCTATTGTGAATTGTGATTAATTGACATAAATTTTTTTTTTTTTGAAATTTTTATTTGACAACTAAATAAAATCGTTTTAAGTTTCACCTTTGAAATAAACAAATAAAGAAAACATAAGTTTTAATTTTAATAAATTTTAATCGAAATCATGTAAATATTAATTTTTAAATTTGAAAATTATTGCTTGTTATGTTTTTCTGTTTTTTTTTTTAAGATTAGATATGATATCAGTGGAGCTAATCAAGTTAGTAATGGAGACATCAATGTGATATTATTTTCTGACGAAGAACAATTAATACAAGAAGCTTTGCTAGCTAAACTAATACGAAAAAATTTTAAGGGCAATTCTACCACAATGCAATTAGAAAACCAAATTTAATTTGCTTTCAGATTTATTAAATACACCTAAATAGACCTAAATTCTAAATTCACTCGTAGACTTTCTACACGAAATAATATGATGTACGAATATGGTAAGAATGAATATTTCTTTCGTAGATTATCTCTGACTTAGCCGTACGGTGGAATTTAGAATAGGGGTGATATTTTCGTTTATCTAAACCTGTTTTTCAGCATATGCTGTAAGCCATTGGAAACTTCTCATTGTCAGAAAATATATGTTGTGTGTTTGGTATATCACCAGTTTTTTTTAAGTCATCTTTACTATCGATATTTGCGATACCAAAATATCAGATGACATTTGGATTAAATTCACAATAGTTATGAAATTTTTCATGTATTTGATATTCACGATAAGGTTAATAAAAATTTTTAAAAGCTGTCACAAATTGTAACAAATGACTGCTGATAATTGACACTCACGATATGGGCCATAATGCTTTATTCAATTAGAAAATTATAAAAATAAATAACGCTTAGAAAAACCAAAAATAAAAAACAAATATTATTCAATAGAAAACAAAGAATAAAAATATTAAAATTCAGATTATAGCTTGTTACTGGTAATTAAAGTGTGCCATTTTTGAAAACATAGTCCAGCACACAATGCAGATTTATTATCACAAATTTTACATCGATACGATGCCTAATACCATCTTTGTAACACTGCTTACAACGTAAGAAAGTTCTTCTCATAGACTGGATTTTTTTCCTGAAAATGTTGAACAAACTGTTGTGTTGCTTGACTTGTTGTTGGTTCCGAATTAGAAATCGTGTTTCCTATTCCGAACAAAGGAAATATTACCTGTTCTCGAAATTCTAAGAATGAAATTTTTTTATTTATATGTTTTTGATTTTATTAGCTATTTGTAATAAATTAAAATAAAAATATATTTTTTGAGCTGCATCGTTATTTTTTTTTTGTAAATTTCAATATTTTGGGTAAACCCATCTAAAGTACATAATTCATACATTTAATGTCGTATGTGACTTTTTTGCCTTTTATATACCGGCGAAATAGAAGACGTCCTTTGTATAGTAATAAATATTCGTAACGATAAAGCAAGTGCTAGATAAAACACGGATAAAACACTTTTTGAAAAATTTTTAATCAATGTGTCCAAAAGCACTCGAACCTTATGTAAATTGTAACCTTTCGGTTTTATCTTCAACTTTTTCATAATTGAAATTACGTAATAACTGTTCAAAATTATATATTTGGTTTAATATAAAAATTATAATATTTGGACAATTATTTCATAGGTAAAACAGAAAAGTTACAAAAAAATTTCAAATTTTATTTTCATATAAAAATTATAATATTTGGACAATTATTTCATAGGTAAAACTCTAAAAGAAAATTGATGAAAATTTTGATTTTACCTAAAAAAACCATAAACATAAAAGTACAAAAAATTTTTTAAGAAACGACATTTGGAAAAGCTTTTTCTCACACATTTTAACAATGTGTACTAATACATTAAAATATTTTCGATGTCCAGGCCTTCTGAAAGAATTAATTTAGGTTCTGAGCCAAGTAACTTTTTGAATAGACATGTTGTGAAAGCATACAATTTTTAATTTATATATATATAATTTATAAAGTAAATATTTACTTGTAATTAATATTATAATAATTGAATTTGTATCAATATTTGTAACAATTGATATTGTTTCTAACGCTACACTATTAGTTATTTTTTCTAAAATTTGAACTCCAGTGATTCTAGCAACATTCGTTGATAACATTATCACATATGGCAAAAAATTATGTGAAATTTTTGGTTTAAAAACTAGAAGTAGCCGTTTTAAAACATTTAAAGAAACCAATATAGAAGAATTTAAAAAATTTTTTGAACACTTTTATACTTCATTGGCATATCAAGTTTCCTCGTATACGCCGTATGTTTAGCAAATAACCTCAATATTATCATCCAATTTTTAGTTCGACTATGTCTGGTATGCGCTTTGAACAGTTATTACGTAGTTTCAATTATGAAAAAGTTGAAGATAAAACCGAAAGGTTACAACTTACATAAGGTTCGAGTGCTTTTGGACACATTGATTAAAAATTTTTCAAAAAGTGTTTTATCCGTGTTTTATCTAGCACTTGCTTTATCGTTACGAATATTTATTACTATACAAAGGACGTCTTCTATTTCGCCAGTATATAAAAGGCAAAAAAGTCACATACGGCATTAAATTTATGAATTATGTACTTTAGATGGGTTTACTCAAAATATTGAAATATACAAAGGAAAAATAAATAACGATGCAGCGCAAAATAAAAAGATACAATCTCTGGTAATACGACTTATAGCGCCATATTTAAATAGTGGTCATCATTTGTATATGAAAAACTACTATAATAGTATTGAACTAAGTAATACTTTAATTAAACACAAGACTCATTCAACTGGAACGCTCAGATTAAATAGAAAAGAGAATCCTGCAGCTGTTACAAAACACAAATTGAAAAAATGAGGATATGAATGGATAACAACCGCAAATAAAACAGGATGAAAATAGGAAGGGGTAAATCAAGAGTAAACCAGTTGAAATAGAAGCTTACAACTCTAATATGCCAGGTGTTGACAAAGCCGATCAGTTGATTAGTTACTACTCCATCCCAAGAAAAACCATCCGATGGTATAAACAAGTAAAGAAACAGTCAGTCGGTGCAGCCGACTTAGAAATACCCTGCACCTATTTGGTTCAAATTTAAGGACATATCCATAAGTCGTTTTAACAACATAAAAGCCGTTATTAAATTGATCGGAAGACATAGCTAACCAAATTAACTTTATAATACTTAAAAACATTTTCTAATTACACTATCTATTAAAAAATATTACAAATTTTTACTAATTTATCTATTTAAAAATATTAAAAAACAAAAAAAACTTGAAATAAATGAAAATATATTTATTCCAATTCAATTACAAAATGAAAAAATTCTAATTATTAAATTTTGTGATAAAAAGATAATCAAAGCATAATATAATATTTAATAATCCAAATTTTTCAAAATAGCAATTATTTAAAATGGTTAATTTATATACCTAATAGAAAAGCTTATAAAAGCAAAATATGCAATAAATGTATTTCTAAAATACAATTACAAATTTAGATCTTTTCATATAATTCATTTAAATATAAAAATAAGTTTTACATAAATGCAGAAAGTACCTTTGAACATAGCTGAACCACTACAATTAAGTCTAAATTTCAGGGACACATAGGAAATAGGAAATATATTCTTTGGCTTCGAAATTAAACTCGACCAGAACCAATTCCCATGGTACTTTCCTTACTAGTAACCTAAAGTTTAAATTTCAACAAAATAGCGTCATTAGTTAATGAGTTATCGTGATTTTTAATATATGTTCGTTAGCCCTGAAACCGATTAAAAGGTTCAGAATCCGAACCCTTGGTCTGATTTCGCCCTTATACATTCATCTGATCATCTTATATACATCTGATTTCGCTACTTATAGTACTAGTTAACCCTTGTACACAATTTGAACGTTCAATCTTAATTTTAAGTAACTATTTTTAGTAATTTCGATTATAAGCTTTTAAAACTTGGGAGGTCTAAGAAGAGTAGTGAACCACCACTCCAATTGATCCAAAATTAGGGAGACACACAAGAGATAGTAAAGAACACCCTTGTGTATCATTTTAATTTTAACAAAAAAAAAAGACTTTTTTTTTTTGAAATATTAAATATATTTTTATTTTAATTTATTACAAATAGGTAATAAAATCAAAAACATATATATAAATAAATTTCATTCTTAGAACTTCGAGAACAGGTAATATTTCCTTTCTTCGGAATAGGAAACACGATCTCTAATTCGAAACCAACAACAAGTCAAGCATCACAACAGTTTGTTCCACATTTTCAGGAAAAATATCCAGTCTATGAGAACAACTTTCTTACGTTGTAAACAGTGTTACAAAGATGGTATTATGCATCGTATCGATGTAAAATTTGTGATAATAAACCTGCATTGTGTGCTGAACTATGTTTTCAAAAATGGCACGCTTTAATTACCAGTAACAAGCTAAAATCAGAATTTTAATATTTTTATTCTTTATTTTCTATTGAATATTTGTTTTTTTGTTTTGGTTTTTCTAAGCGTTATTTATTTTTATAATTTTCTAATTGAATAAAGCATTATGGCCCATATTGTGAGTGTCAATTATCAGCAGTCATTTGTTACAATTTGTGACAGCTTTTAAAAATTTTTATTAACCTTATCGTGAATATCAAATACATGAAAAATTTCATAACTATTGTGAATTTAATCAATATGTCATCTGATATTTTTGTATCGCAAATATCGATAATAAAGATGACTTAAAAAAAACTGGTGATAGACCAAACAGACAACATATATCTTCTGACAATGAGAAGTTTCCAATGGCTTCTAGCACATGCTGAAAAACAGGTTTAGATAAACGAAAATATCACCCCTATTCTAAATTCCATCGTACGGCTAAGTCGGAGATAATCTACGAAAGAAATATTCATTCGTACCATATTCGTACTTCATATTATTTCGTGTAGAAAGTCTACGAGGGAATTTAGAATTTAGGTGTATTTAATAAATCTGAAAGCAAATTAAATTTGGTTTTCTAATTGCATTGTAGTAGAATTGCCCTTAAAATTTGTTCGTATTAGTTTAACTAGCAAAGCTTCTTGTATTAATTGTTCTTCGTCAGAAAATAATATCACATTGATGACTCCATTAACTAACTTGATTAACTACACTGATGTCATATCCAATCTTAAAAAAAAACAGGTATAAAAATGCACGGGTATAAACAGAAAAGCATAACAAGCAATAATTTTCAAATTTAAAAATTAATATTTACATGATTTCGATTAAAATTTATTAAAATTAAAATTTATGTTTTCTTTATTTGTTTATTTCAAAGGTGAAACTTAAAACGATTTTATTTAGTTATCAAATAAAAATTTCAAAAACAAGTAAAGAAACAGTCAGTCGGTGCAACCGACTTAGAAATACCCTACACCTATTTGGTTCAAATTTAAGGACATATCCATAAGACATTTTAACACCATAGAAGCTGTTATTAATTTGATCGTAAGTCATAGCTAACCAAATTAACTGTATAATACTAAAAACATTTTCTAATTACACTATCTATTAAAAAATACTAAAAATTCTTACTAATTAATCTATTTAAAAATATTAAAAAACAATTATTCCAATTCAATTACAAAATGAAAAAATTCTAATTATTAAATTTTGTGATAAAAAGATAATCAAAGCATAATATATTTAATAATCCAAATTTTTAAAAATTGCTATTATTTTAAATGGTTAGTTTATATACCTAATAGAAAAGCTTATAAACGCAAAATATGCAATAAATAGTATTTCTAAAATACAATTACAAATTTAGACCTTTTCATATAATTCATTTAAATATAAAAATAAATTTTACATAAATGCAGCAAGTACCTTTGAACATAGCTGAACCACTACAATTAAGTCTAGATTTCGGAGACACATAGGACATAGGAAATATATTCTTTGGCTTCGAAATTAAACTCGACCACAACCAATTCCCATGGTACTTTCATTACTAGTAACCTACTGTTAAATTTCATCAAAATACCGGCATTATTTTTTGAGTTATGGTGTTTTTAAGATATATGTTTGTTAGTCCTTGAACTTTTCAAGGGTTCCTGAACCCGAAATTATGGTACGATTTCGCCCATATGCAGTCCCGTCATACTTTCAATACTAGTTAACCCTTGTACAAGTTAACGACTTTTAATATTCAGGTCAAATTCCACTTCACAACAATCAAAAGTTAACGCACTTAATTATTTCCCAACAATTTTTATCACATCAGCAAAATTACAACAGTTGGGAAATATTAAAATCATATTTTCCCACATCGACAAATCACGTTGCAATAACACGTGAATGCAAGTATGAATATTTGGACAATTAAAAAATTAATTATTTTATGTTAATTCTAATTTGGTAGTCAATAAAGAAAGTCGGTTTAATTTAAAGTTAATTAAATTTTTTTTTTTATAATTCAAAAAACCATTTTTCAGATAATTTATAAAAAAAACTTAAAGTAAAATATAATTTTTTTTATTGATCCCGGAGTAGCAAAAACTAACTGGCGCCCGAGCAGGGACCATTAGATTTAACGGTGAAGTGTGAAAGTGTGAACAAAAAAATATTTTTTTTTAAAAAAAAAAACAAAAAAAGTTATTTAAAACAAAAAAACAATTAATATTAACTCTAAAGAAAAAGAACAATAAGAAAAAAACATTTAGTGAAAATATAAACATTTAAATTTGAAATTGAACAGTTATTTGAAATAAAAAGGAAAATTTTAATAAAACAAAAGAAAATAATAAAAAAGTTTTTTTTAAGAAAAAAATTAATCTAAATAAAAACTATTTTGCTGTGCTCAAAGTGACTTTGAAAATAAAACGAAAAGCTGTAGTTAAAGCAAAAGAAATCAACAAAAATCAAATCTACGAATAATTGTGCAAAGAATCGTACAAAGAATTTTTTATTACTAACATTACTAACACTACTAACCTACTAATAATTAACAAGGTAATAAAATTTTTTTTTTTGCGATTTAAATATCATAAAGACAGGTGAACACTTGGTAAAAACACTCCACCTTAAATCGTGCAGCAAGTAGGACAAAAATCCGAAATTTTACCAGCAAGAGGATTAGGAAACGAGGCCCCCCAGTAGCTCCCCAAAGGGAACAAAAAGGAGCTGCACTACGGTGTGCTTGAAACAAAGATCACCAAAAGTACGTGTCAGCAGCCGCCTAATTCGTTGGTACTAAAGACTGCAAATGGTTTCCTACAACTTGCAACTCCGAGGAATCATTTTCACGTAAGCTAAATTTTACTTTCAATACCATTAAAATATAAAACGAACTTCAAGCAATTGCGAAAGAAAAATAAAAGAAATAAAGAATAACAAAAATATTAGAAAATAAAAATAATTTTGAATAAAATAAAAAATATTAAAGGAAAATAAAATTAAAATTATATTAAAAATATTAAATTAAATTAAAAGGAAAATAAACAATAAAAAAAAAAAATAATAAATAATTTTTGTGTTTTGCATTTTGTGAATCAAGCCTTAATTCACCCAAAGTGAGGCTGCTTTGGGCACAGAATCGCAAAACTTCTAATATCTAAAATTTCTAATTATTTTCAAAAAAAAATATTTGTTTATTAATATAATTAAAGTTGAATCATACGTCAATAAGTATCTCTATATAAAGAGAGAAAAGTGTGAAATCAAACTTGATTATATGAATTTAAAAGTATAGAGAAATAACATTTTAAAAATAAAAGAAAAAGATAAGAAACAAAAAATAAAATTTTAAATATTAAAATTGCAATTAAAAATAAATAAAAAATAACGATCGTTTCATTAAATAGCAAATCTTTAACGCAGATCTGATAATTTTAAGAAATATTTTATTAAAATTTTTTATAAAGTAACATTCAAATAGAAATAAATTGTAAAAATTATAAAATAAATAGAATAAAATAGAAATAAAATAAGAAATTCTTAAATAAATTTTAAAATAAATTTTTAAACACAATAAAAATAGAAATAAAATTTATTAAAAAAAAAAAAAAAAAAAAAAAAATTCCATATGCTTGAAGTTTACCACATATTATTTTTATTAAATTAAATACTTTATGAATTATTACTTTTATTAAATAAGATTACCAATTATTACTTTTATTAAATAAAATACTTTAAATGAATTTGATTACATTTATATTAAGATAATAAAATTTTATAATTAAAATTCTTTAATAACTAAATTTTTAAACAAATAAAGAAATTTTTTAACTAAATAAATAAAAATTGATGAGAACAAATAAATAAATATTTCTCAAAAGAATTAAATAAATAAAAAGGAAAATTTTTTGCAATAAAATTATATGACTTTAATTTTTTATATTTTTACTAAATTTTATTACATTTATAGCCAATAATCATAATATAATATTATTTCATTAGTTGAAAAAAAAAAAAAATTTTTTGTAATAATTTATTTTTTTTTGAAAAAGAAAATTTTTTAAAGGAAATATTCCGAAAAAAAAAAATAATAACAAAAATTATATTAAAAAAGAAAAGTAAGTAATAATTATATTTGTAAAACAAGATTAAATAAGTAAGTCAAATTTTTAAATCTTTCAAAGAAACGTTGAGCGCTTCCTCCATTCCCTTTTTGAAATATTAATAATCCGTTCTGAAAATAAAAGTAATATTGTTGAGTTTCCTTAAAAACATTTATTTCTCGTTTTTGATTTAGAAAGGATTTTCTTTTATTCGAAGGATAAAATTGAAAGGATTTAATTAATAACTATTATTTCAATAAATCAAAATAATTATCAAATAAATATTTAACTACTTTAATATAAAAAAAAAAAATAATAAATTTTTTTTTTCGTTTAAATTCGCAAATATTATTCCTATTTTCTTCTTCTCTTATTTAAGTTTTTTTTTGTTCTTCCTTTCTCTTTCCTTTGGTTTACTTGGTTTTTCGTCCTTTAAAAGAGAGTAAATTACCCTTCTCTTTTTGATTAATTGTTTTTTTATCCACTTATAAATTTTCTAACTGTTATGGCCGCACCACGTACTAATTTTGAAAGACCTATGCGCGTGATGTCAACACCAGAAGTATCAGAAGTGGAAGAGCCTGATGTTAGTCCAATAGCACCATCACACCATAACCACGAAAATTCGGACTTTATTAGGGAAACCCTAAAAGAAATGGTGGAGTATGAAACCAGACGTAGATTTAGAGAAGCAATTGGGGATTCATACTCTTCAGAGGAGGAAGTAGATCAGGAGATCGATATAGAAAATGATGTAAATTTGGAAGGCATGGATAAGGTACCCGAAGTAGTGAAAGAGATCGAAAAATTTTCGGGAGATAAAGGAGAATACGGTTCCTGGAAGAAGGATGTAGACCGGATTATAAAAAATTATCACCATTTGCAGGGTACATCGAAATATTACGGCATTTTGTGTACCATCAGGAGAAAGATAGTAGGTGAAGCTGACACAGCCTTGAAATGTTACAATACACCATTAAATTGGGAAAAAATTACAAGATGTCTTGACAGGCACTACGCGGATAAAAGGAACATCCGAACTCTAGTTCACCAAATGTCTAGCAAGAGGCAAGGAAACTCCACGGTGGAAAACTTTTATAAGGAAATATTTCAACACCTTACTTTAATATTAGAGAGATTATCCTCCATGGATTTGGCCCCAGAAGCACTTAATGCTATGACAAGAATGTATAGAGAGACGGCGTTGGATACTTTCGTTTTAGGACTTAACGGAAATCTCTCCTCACAGGTAAACATGTTCAACCCAAGAGATTTGCCGCAAGCTCTAGACTTGTGTTTGAGAGCTCAACACACCGGTCATAATTCATATCCTAGGCCAAATGTGCATACCAGATCAAACTCTAGAGATAGGTACGCATTCACACGTAGAGATATAAGATCTCAAATTTCATATCGACCTAACTATAGATCCAACTTCCACAACCATCGACGAACTGCATGGAGACCTAACAATAACCACTCCTATACTTATAATTCGTACCATGAACAACCTAATGAGCAAAGAAACCAACTACTAAAACCCGAACCTGCCGGTTCAAATCAAGCTCGTTTACCTACATACAATAGAAATTTTAACAATAGACCAACATATCAAAATAACTACCAATACAATAACGAAAGGAGATATAACAATAACAATAGACTAACATATCAAAGTAACTACCAGAACAACCAGGGAAGGATAAGATATAACAATGATAACAAGAGAACCGCGACTGATGTATCGTATCAGCCTAATAAATCACAAAGGCTTAACTACACGAGACCGATAACTGCGAATGAACGGGAAGGAGAGGTGGATACCTGCAAAGAATGTTCATCTTGCAAACAAAAGCTACCAAATCCTTTTTTAGACTAAGGTCGTCCTCGATCCCATACATCGAACATCGGACGGGAAACGGGGAAATTTTAAAGTTTTTGATAGACACGGGCTCCAACAAAAACTATATTCAACCAAAATACGTAAGAAAACCAATTCATAATGAGAACGAGTTCCAAATTAATTCAGTCGGAGGTAATATAACAATCACCCATTATGCAGAGATAGATATTTTTAAACAGACACCGGAAATACCAAAAATAAAATTTTTTATACTTCCAAACCTGACCACTTTCGATGGGATTATAGGAAACGACACACTCATCAGTTTAAATGCAGTAATTCACACAAAGGAAAACTCTTTAATTCTTCAAGAAAAACTAAAAATCCACCTTAAACAATTAATTTCTGAATCCGTCAATAAAATAGAGTTTAGAACGTCTCACTTAAATTATTTTCAAAAAGAAAAACTAAACACACTCATAAATAATTATAGGAATTTATTCGCGGATCCTAACGAAAGGCTCACCTACACCACCGTGGTAAGAGCGGAGATAAGGACAACCACAAATGAACCTGTTTTTTCTAAAAGCTATCCATATCCCATGGCACTAAAACCCGAAATCGATAAGCAAATCCAACAGCTTCTGGAAGACGAGATCATCAGACCTTCCAGATCGCCATACAACTCGCCGGTATGGATTGTGCCGAAAAAGGAGGATGCCTCTGGTGAGAAGAAATACAGGATGGTGATCGACTATAGAAAAATAAATAAAATAACAATTGCTGATAAGTACCCAATACCAGAAATAGACGAGGTCCTTAAGAATTTGGGTAGCAATAATTTTTTTACAGTTATTGATCTTAAAAGTGGGTTCCACCAAATTCCGCTTAGAGAAGAAGACATTGAGAAGACCGCTTTCTCCGTTAATAACGGAAAATACGAGTTTACACGGTTGCCATTCGGGCTAAAAAATGCCCCATCAATATTCCAAAGAACGTTGGACGACATCCTTCGAAAATACATTGGAAAATGCTGTTACGTCTACATAGACGATATTATAATTTTTGGTAAGGATGAGAATGAGCATTTCAGCAATCTTGAGAAAATTTTTACAACTTTGGAGGAAGCTAACATGAAGATCCAGCTTGACAAATCCGAATTTTTGAAAAACGAGGTTGAGTTTTTAGGGTTCATCATATCACCAGAAGGGATCAAAGCTAATCCGAAAAAGGTAGAGGCCATATGTGACTTACCAGCACCCAAATCTTTGAAGGAATTAAGATCATTCCTAGGAATGTCAGGGTATTACAGGCGATTTATACTTGATTATGCAAAAGTCGCCAAACCCCTGACATCCCTTTTGAGAGGGGAAGGAGGACGCGTGTCCAAATTCCAATCCAAAAATACCCCAATAACATTAGATGAGGAGGCTGAGAAATCATTTACAATGCTGAAAAACGCACTCATTTCAAAAGAAGTAATATTAATATATCCAGATTTTAACAAGGATTTCGAACTAACAACCGATGCGTCCAACTATGCCATAGGAGCAGTATTAGCGCAGGAAAGAAAACCAATAACATTTCTATCCAGAACCCTAACCAAAACGGAAGAATCATACGCAACCAACGAAAAGGAAATGTTGGCAATCGTGTGGGCGTTAACATCATTAAGAAATTTTCTTTATGGAACAAAAAAGGTCATCATTTATACAGATCACCAACCACTTACCTACGCACTCAGCGCGAAAAATTCCAACAGTAAGTTAAAAAGATGGAAAGCGATACTGGAAGAATATAATTACGAATTGAGATATAAACCTGGCTCAACAAACGTCGTAGCGGATACTCTGTCCAGACTTGTTTCGAAAACCCAAACAAACGCTTTAACAGTAACCCAACACAGTAGCGACAGCTCATATCACAACTGTATTCAATTAGTCGAGGCTCCAATCAATGCATTTAGAAATCAACTTATATTAAAAACAGGAAATCAAAGCGAACAAGTAGAACTAAAACCATTTACTAATTATTTCAGACATATTATCACAAAGGAAGAATTTTCTGAAAAGGACTTAATTAACATTTTGAAAAAACTAATAAATCCACATGTCATAAACGGAATTATGACTACCGAAAAAATTATGGGAATGATACAAAAGATTCATGCAGACAATTTTATTAATTCTAAAATTAGATTCACTAGATTTATTGTAGAAGATATCACAGACGAAACCCAACAACAAGAAATTATTATCGAAACCCATAGACGTGCTCATAGGAATGCTAAGGAGAACAAAGCCCAAATAATTTCGAAATACTACTTTCCAGGAATGGCAAAGAAAATAGCGGATTTTGTTAAAAACTGTTCAATATGTAAGCAGAACAAATACGATAGGCATCCGAACAATCCAGAAATCAATAGTACACCCATCCCAACCTTTGCTGGACATACAATTCACATCGATATCTTTTCCACTGAATCCAAACTGGTTCTTACAGCAATTGACAAGTTAACTAAATTTGCTCAAGGTAGAATAATAGAAAGCAGATCAATTGAAGATATTCGTTTACGATTAAGAGATATACTTTTTTATTATGGAGTCCCAGAGTTCGTAATAATGGATAACGAAAAGGCTCTTAACTCCGCCTCTATTAAAGCCATGATGGAAGACGAGCTTAAAATTAAAATCTTCACAACGCCACCGTACAAAAGCGAGGTAAATGGACAAGTGGAAAGATTTCACTCCACGTTGTCAGAAATTATGCGTTGCTTAAAGGCTGAAAAAGTAAATCGTAATTTCGAAGAATTATTACAAAGATCCATAAATGAATACAACCACACAATCCATTCGGTAACAGGAAAAAAACCAATTGAACTTTTTTTAGGAAGGATTCCGAATATCAGTCCCGAAGAATTTGAAAAAACTAGACAAAATAACATCGAAAAATTAAAGAACAAACAAAAGAAAGATCTTAAATATCATAACAAAACAAAAAAACCAATTAAACAATATGAGGTAGGACAAACTATTTATGTGAAACATAACAAAAGAATAGGGTCCAAACTTACTTACAGATTTAAAAAAGAAAAAGTTAAAGAAAATTACAACACCACCATTCTTACAGAATCAGGCAGAATAGTGCATAAATCCAATATCAGATCTTGATCATAATTTAGTTTTATCCTTTTTATTCAATACTTTTCATAACTTTCGTTACTTTCTCTATCCTTCATCTTTACTATCTTTTTAGATTCCTCATATGGAAAACTTTAGCAGATATTCAAATTTTGGATTTTAATGGATCACCCGCTGTAGTCGTAAATCTTGGACAGGCCAAGATACAAGAAGGAAGTTTTAGATTAATTCACACAATTGACCTGACAATAATCCAAAACTCACTAAAGGAAATAAATTTCATTCTAGAAGAAGAAGAAACAAAATCTCATTTCTTATATCCCTATTTGAAACATGAACTTTTACAAATCCAGGATCTGTTAGACGAATTCGAAGTACACCAGAAACACAAAAGAGCTATCAATGCTATTGGTAGTTTATGTAAATGGATAGCTGGAACTCCTGACCATAAGGACTTTGTGATGATAAAAAGCAAATTATATGATGCTTTAGAAAATACCAACTCACAAGTTATCATAAATAAGGTGTTTAGCGACCAAATTAATAATATAACACAAGTCACAAATTCTATAATAGAAAATATTAGGTCACGTAATGAATTTAACAATCAAAATGCTGAAAGAATTCGATATAAATTAAAATTATTAAAGGAAGAAGTTATCAATATCAACTACGCGGTCCATTGGGCTAAAGCAGGGGTTATAAATTCTGTATTGTTACCAAAAACTGAAATAGCAATACTTACAAAAGTATTAAATCAAGAAAATTTTCCTTATACTACACCCGAAGACGCTCTAAATTATAGCAATATAAAAATTATTTGTAATGGCACTTATTTATTTTATCTTGTTGAAATTCCTTTAACGAAATATGAAATATTTGATAATTTAGTTTTAAGATTAACAAAAAATAATAATACAATTGTAAAAACAGATTTTAACCATATTTTAGTAAATAAAAACCAAGTATATGGAATCAAAAAGATTGTAAGAGCATAAGCTCAATTTTATTATGTAATAAAGAAAATATTGTAAACATATCCAATTCTACTTGCATTCCGAACATTTTAAAAGGGAAACGTTCAACATGTAACATCACGAATGGACATCATATACCAAACATAGAAAAAATCACCGACGGAATAATCCTGTTGAATCAGTTTGACGGCATAATCAGCACAAATGGTGAAGAGAAAACAATCAAGGGGACATATTTAATAATTTATAAAAATTCAACAGTATCAATAAATAATACAACCTACATATCACGTGAACTAACAGCAACTAAAGTATTACCGCCTTTACTCCAGCCACAAATGATAAAAGAAGAATTTCACGAACATCTTTCATTAGAAATGTTGAAGGACGTTCACATCAACAACACGCAGGAAATTAAATTCTTAAAAAACCAGAGATTCGAAGACAAAATTATTAATTTATTAAGTATTACACCAAGCACAGTCACCGTTATAATAATAATAATATTTCTTGTAACAATAAATTTAAAGAGAAGAAGGAACAAATTAATCATCACTAATCAACATCCCGTAAAAGAAGATAGCCAAGTAGATCCAGGTAAGCCCAAAGAACAAAATGAAGAAGATCCTAATTATTCAACAGTTCAAAGAATAATGAGCAACAATCATCCAAATCCAACAGTTAAAAAATTTTTGAGCAACAATCATCCAAACCATAATTATTCAACAGTTAAAAAAATTACGAGCAACAGTCATCCAATCGCATTACATAGAACGGCTTACAAGTCACCGTTTCCTTGACAGTGATCGAATGAGGGCATTCGATTTTTGAGAGGGGAAGAGTTAACGACTTTTAATATTCAGGTCAAATTCCACTTCACAACAATCAAAAGTTAACGCACTTAATTATTTCCCAACAATTTTTATCACATAAGCAAAATTACAACAGTTGGGAAATATTAAAATCATATTTTCCCACATCGACAAATCACGTTGCAATAACACGTGAATGCAAGTATGAATATTTGGACAATTAAAAAATTAATTATTTTATGTTAATTCTAATTTGGTAGTCAATAAAGAAAGTCGGTTTAATTTAAAGTTAATTAAATTTTTTTTTTTATAATTCAAAAAACCATTTTTCAGATAATTTATAAAAAAAACTTAAAGTAAAATATAATTTTTTTTATTGATCCCGGAGTAGCAAAAACTAACTTACACAATTGGAACGCTCTATCTTAATTTTAAGTTACTAGTTTTATTAATTTCGATGATAAGCTTTTACACATTGGGGGGTCTAAGAGAGGTTCTGAACCTCCACTCCAATTGATCCCAAATTAGGGGGGCACGCAAGAAATAGTAAAGAACACCCTTGTGGCAAATTGGAAGCTTCTATATTTGTTTCAAGTTACTATCTTTATTAATTTTGAAAATATGCTTTAAGGGCCTAAGAACTGAGTGGCTGGTCCCCGATCCACTACTCCAATGGGGCCCGAATTTCAAAGACACTTACGAAATAGGAAGGGACACCCTGATACCAAATTTGGAGGTTCTATCTTCATTGGTTTCGGAATTATGCTCGTTTGGCCTAAATTCGATCAAAAGGTTCTAAGTTCCGAACCCATTGTCCAATACTCACCGTACTTAATCACCGCCGTAGTTTCGCTGCCAATAACCTACAGTACAAATTTCATGAAGATAGCCTCATTAGTTGTTGAGTTATCGTGATTTTTTATATATGTTCTTTAGCCCTGACATCGATTAAAAGGTCCGGAATCCGAACCGTTGGGCTGATTTCGCCCTTATATAGTCCGCGCTGTACTTATAGTACTAGTTAACCCTTGTACACAATTTGAACGGTCTATCCTAATTTTAAGTAACTATTTTTAGTAATTTCGATTATAAGCCTTTAAAACTTGGGAGGTCTGAGAGGGGTACAGAACCACCACTCCAATTGATCCCAAATTAGGGGAACACGCAAGAGATAGTAAAGAACACCCTTGTGGCAAATTGGAAGCTTCTACATTTTTTCAAGTTGTTATCTTTATTAATTTTAAAGATATGCTTTAAGGTCTTCGGAAATGTGTGGCTGGTCCCCGACCCACTACTCCAATGGGACCCAAATTCACAAGGCACTTAGGAAATAGGAAGGGACACCCTGATACTAAATTTGGAGGTTCTATCTTCATTGGTTTCGGAATTATGCTCGTTTGGCCTAAATTCGATCAAAAAGTTCTAGGTTCCGAACCCATGGTCCAATCCCGACCTTACGCAATCCCCGAAGTAGTTTCATTACCAGTAACCTACGGCACAAATTTGATGAAGATAGCGTCATTAGTTGTTGAGTTATCGTGATTTTTTATATTTGTTCATTAGCCCTGAAACCGATTAAAAGGTCCAGAATCCGAACCCATGGGCCGATTTTGCCCATATGCAATCCCCGCCGTACTTTCAGTCCTAGTAACCTACAGTTAAAATTTCATCAAGATAGCTCCATTATTTTTTGAGTTATCGTGCCTACGGACGGACGGACGGACGGACGGACGGACGGACATGGCTATATCGACTAAGGCGGTCACGCTGATCACAAATATATATACTTTTCCATATCTAGCTCGCTTCCTTTAGGTGGTTACAAACACCATACCAAAGTTAATATACCCCTTTACCTATTCTATAGGTGTAGGGTATAAAAAAAAATTAATGTCAATTAATCACAATTCACAATAGCAAATTTTTTAAAAAAAACATCAGAATCAGTTCACGATACTGTTTATAATAAATTTTATCAATTAGCACATATGTGCTAATACACACACGATAAGTCCCTATGTATATTAAACAATTATAATAAAACAAAATAGTCTGCGAATTTTGAAATAAAGGTGGTGTCGAGAGAATCAATTTTTTTTTGACTTTCAACTAAAGTCGATTTGAATCAACTATCGGTGTCGGGGAAAACCATTCGTGTTGTTAAAAGTCGTCTGAGTCGACTTTGAATTTCAAATACATTTTTGTGTTTGACTTTACATTATGGCATTGGCGTTGTTTGTGTTTAAATCTTTTCAGTTAAATTTATTCTCTTGTTGGCGTTGTTTGTTTTTAAAATTTGAAGAAAAATTAAAATGAGTAATTTAGAAAGGTAAATAAAGATAAATAATTTATATATATATGAAAATTTTTATTTATTATTTTCAGAAAAAAATGTTTCAGTAACAGGAAACAGTTGGAAAAATTAATAAATCTTATGGAAGCTAACGCTTTAATTGGGAAAGGAATTTCCAAAAAAAAAGATTCAGAGGAAAAGTGGAAAATATTTAGCGAGGAACTAAACTTTCTAGGTCCTCCTACAAAAACTCCAGATAAGTGGTCAAGGGTGAGTAATAAATAAATAAAATAGAATCTTTCTGTATACATAATTTTATTTTTTTTATAGGTATGGATAGATTTAAAAAGTAAAGTGAAAAAAAAAAATTATTCACAATAAAAAAGAAATCCGTTGTACGGGAGCTGGTCCTAACAAATTAATTATTTTAAGTTCTATGGATGAGAAAGTGGCGCAATTTTTATCTCTAGACATGTGCGTAGATCCACCAGGAATAGAGCTAGGTATGGAATTGCCTAACGCAAATGAAGAACCACCCAATAATGAAGAACCATCCAATAATGAAGAGCCATACAATAATGAACACGCGACCAATAATGATTGTTTACAAGCCACACAAAGTTTTGAAAACATTCAAAACACACGACAACAAAATAAGAGTATATTGCATAAACGAGTCGAAGTTTTGGAAAAGCATGCAGAAGATTTTAAAAAACTTAAAGAGTATACAAAAACGATAGCAGAATATGCCAAAAAATCTTATTATTTAAAAAAAGATGCCCACAGGGAAATGATAAAAATTAAAAAAGAAGCGTACCTGGAAATGACAAAAATTAAAAAAGAAAAATTAAAAGCATATCAACAAGAAATTCAAATAAAACGGGAGATGCTGGAACTTCGCAAATCCCACCTAAATAATTAGCTTATAAAATAATTTATTTATTTGTTCTAAAATAATAATAGAATTAAAAATTGGATATCAGCGGTAAGAGTTTTTATGAAGTCATATTTTAGTTTCATATTTTTTTAATTTATTGATACAAAGAGACTAATGACAAAGTCAAATGAAATGGCGGCTGTTAATAGTTTTTAAGAAAATTGCAATCACTTTAATAGTTATATTAATATTAAAAAAGAATTAATAGTCTTAAGATACAAAGAGACTAATGACAAAGTCAAATGAAATGGCGGCTGTTAATAATTTTTAAGAAAATTGCAATCACTTTAATATGTTATATTAATATTAAAAAAGAATTATTAGTCTTAAGTTTTTATTAAAAAATATAATGGAATAAAACTTATTTAAAAAAAAATGTTATATTAATATTAAAAAAGAATTAATAGTCTTAAGTTTTTTTAAAAAATTTAATGGAATAAAACTTATTTAAAAAAAATAACAACAGAATAATTAATCTTATAAATAAAAATTTTATTAAAAAAAAGCAATAAAATGTTTTCAATATGAAATAATTTGAAATTTTTTAGGTAAGTGAATCAACCAGTCTATTCCTAATAGTTTGTCCTTCTACATTTTCCTCGTTACTTCCGTTTTCATTCATTTCGTATTCATCAACTTCACTTGTTTCCAAGGTATCAAATTGTATATTATGATGTAAACAAATATTATGAAGTGCCGCACATACGTTAATAATTTTTGTAACTTTTTCTGGTTGGAAGTGCAATTCCCTAGCTCCTAGTAAACATCGGAATCGATTTTTCAGCAAACCAATCGTATTTTCAATTATAATCCTTGCTTTAGAATGATGATGATTAAAATTAGCTTCTCTAGAATTTGGGTCCGTGTTTCTGAATGGTGTTATTAGGAATGGACATAAAGGGTATCCTGCATCACCTAAAAATATTAAAAACAAAATCTATAAATAAATATACACATATATATAAAAAAGAAAATGAATAATAAATTATTAATAAAAAAAATGTTATGAATGAAAAAGTCATAAAAAATCAAATAAAATACCTAGTAACCAGGAGTTTCTTATTCCACTATTATATTTTTCTTGTAATAATATTTTTAAACGAGACATGTCCCAGACCATTGAATCGTGAGAAGCTCCTGGGTACCTACCATTTATATATTTTATAATCATTTCGTGATTGCAAACCTAAAAAGTAGAATACTAATTAAAAAATGTTTTTTTTTATAAATATAAATTTTACTATCATAGCATTTATGCTGAAAAATCCTTTGCGATTATAATATAGGTGCTGTAGATTTCTAGCAGGGCACCTTATTTTTATATGTGTTCCATCTACACATCCAATGATGCCAGGTATTCTACTTTTGTTGTAGAAATATCTCTTACCGTTGTTTTCCTCTTCTTCCGAACAGTTAAATTTTACCCATTTCGGGCAAATATATTTTTCAAATATATTCAGAAGTTCCGTCAAAATTTCGGAAACAGTAGACCGACCAACCACTACATTGTAATCATTAGCAATACTTAATTGGTAGCTTCCTTGGGCGCAAAATCTTAGCAAACACACGAATTTAACTATTGGTGGAATAGATGAAGTTCTTACACCTCCTAATTTTGGTTCTATATCCCTTAATAAATAAATAAAAACGTGCTTGGATAATCTAAAGTTCCTTTTGAATCTAAAATTTTAATATTAAGTACACATCAAAAATTCATACACATTTTTTTTTTCAAAATAAAAACTTACAAAAATTCATCCATTTCCAAAGGATTTGAAAAGTCCCTTAAACGCCTTCTCATATTACACGAATATGTTCTTTCTTCACGCCGAAACTCATTTACAACCTCATCATATTCGTCCAACCACAAAAAACTCATTGCAAAAATTATTAATTGAAAATATAATGCACAAAATAAACCGTCTAAAAACTAAACAAAATTTTTCGTTTAAATTATTTTTAAAATACTGACATTTCTGTTGTCAAAAAATCAAAATTGAAACAACTTGATTCAATTAATTGAAACTAATTCAATCGACTTAGCCGACACCGGGAAATTTTTGAGTGGAATTGAAATATGTCAAAATCAACCCAGTCGAATTGATTCTCCCGACACCACCTTAAGTGTAGTTTAGTTTAGTTTAGTTTTTATACTAAAGTTATGACGTCTATTTCCGTCTTTATGTACGTATTGATCAAATTTTAATTAGAGAAACTGCCATGAAGGCTATAAACAAAATGGCGGCTATCAACGTCTCTGGCCCAGTATATCTGCCTAATCATATTGAAAACGACATGACGGAAATAGACATCAAAAATTAAATGTTCACATGTTCACCGACTCTTGAAGGTCATCACTTTATACGAAGCGCTTCTCAGCTCGTCTCTTCGAAAAAAAATTATTACGTCTGGCTTTTCTTGAAGACTTTTTTTTGAGGTGATGTCATTTGTAAAGTTGGTACATTACAATTTTTGTTTTTTTACTTTTGAGTTCTTGTTGTTTCCAAAATTTATAAATATGTATGGGTTTTTTTTATTTGTATGATTCTTTTATAAATTAATACAGAATTTTAGAAGAAGTATAAGAAATAATGCAAGTGCTTTTGAATATTCTACACATTTTAAGTAAAAAAAGGATGTTGAACTACTTAAATTTTTATTATGTACCTTTAATTTTGCAGATTAAAAAGTTTAATAAACATATTTGATCATTTAATATTACAAGTAACTGAAATTAAAATTTATGAAATTCTTTATTTTTTTTTTTAAACATATGAAAGTTCTCAGGTACATAAACTTAAATGCTTGATGTACATGTTTTTTTTTAAAACATGAAAATTTTGAGGTACCCAAACTAAAATGTTATTATGTAAGTATAAAAACATGCATATTAAAATATACTAATCTTTTTACCAAAGAAGTGCTATTGCATTTAAATTTAATTACCATTTTTGTTTGTTAACATATAAAATTTTTTAGAAAAAACTAGACTAAAGGGTATGTATCATCGTAAAAATAACAAAAATACAACAATAAACCAGCAAAAAAAAAAGAGTGTCCGTTAAATAAGTTTTACGATATTAAAACAAGTCATGAAAAAAAACCAATGGTTTTTAAATAAGCACATTTTCAAAATTATATTATATTACATACTCAGTTTAACTTTGGAAATATTTACTTGGAAATAGTTACTGCTAACTTAAAAAATTTACTGCTAACAGTAAAGTTTTTATTTTAAAGTTGTTATAGCCCTTCAAAAGAGAAGGTTGCCAAGTTTCTCAAGGATCTAACTTCATCTTACTTCCTACCAATCCTTCCTTCCCCCTCCATTTTTTTAGGTTCTAGGAATTAAATTTTGAATAAAAATTTGGAATTTTACTTAGAATTATACAATCTAAGCAAAAATGGTTAAAACTAAGAAATTCTTTCTTCAATTTAAGGAACCGCTTTTAAATTTAAGAAAAACCTTTGACATATGTTAAAATATAATGTTGGACCTTTAAATTTTGTATATTAAAAAAAAAAAAAATTGGACAGGTATTCAAGTTACAGGTGCTTAAAAATAGCAAAATTTAAATTTTCGAGCCCTTATAGCTCCTAAACAGGGGGCTTGACAAAAAAATTTTGTTAACCGACTCCTACTAATTTTTAAGGATCTAACTTCTCCTAAAATTTCAAGAACCTATCTTAAACCGTTTAGGAGATATATGGGACCAAAAATTTTGCAAAAATTGAGTTTTATATAATGATAAATTTTAGTACCGCATGGCAACCCTAAACATTACAGCGATAAATTTTTGTAAAGCCTATAAAAGCAGCTCTCTTCTACCGTTATTCGATTGAAAATAAACCTAACAGAACTCTTGTTATATCAATTTAAATATAGGGCTTTTTTGGAATTTGCAGGGGCTGTAGCTTCGCCACCCTTCAAAATTAAGAAAAACCTTTGACACATGTTGAAATATAATTATGGAGCTTTGAATTTTGTATATCACTAAAAACAAATTTGGACAGGTGTTCAAGTTACAGGTGTTTAAAAATCGCAAAATTTCAATTTTCGAGCCCTTATAGCTCCTAAATAGGGGGCTTGACAAAAAAATTTTGTTAACCGACTCCTACTAATTTCTAAGTAGCTAACTTGTCCCAAAATTTCAAGACCCTAGCTTGTACCGTTCAGAAGATATGTCTGGCCAAAAATTTTGCAAAATTTGAGTTTTGTGTAATGTTAAATTTTAGTACCGTATGGCAACCCTAAACATTTGCCTTTTAAAAATTTATAAATTTTATGAAACCAGCTATCGTCTGCCGTTTTCAGATTGAAAATATATCTAACAGTACTCTTGTTATAACCATTTAAATATAGGGCTTTTTCCAACTTTGGGGGGCTGTAGCCTCGTAGCAGGTGGGGCTACAAAAAAAAATTCTTCTACGAAATTATTTTTTTTGCAAAAAGTACCCATGGTTAAAATTTCTTTTCTCTATTTCAAACGGTGTAAAAGCTTTTGTAAACATACAGACGGACGGGCGGACGGACGGACGGACGGACGGACAGAGTGAAGCTATATAGGCACATTTTTACAAAATTTTTTGAAAATGTGCTAAAAACTGGCGAAAATTTTTGTACTGACAGAAAAATCTTTGTATTATACATACTAACTTTATGAAGTTACAATTTTAAAAATAAATAGGTACCTATTTATAATTTATTTCGTTTAATAATTTTATAAGGATGCGTTATATTTATTTATGATTATTCTGAATATGATGAAGAAAATGAATACAGAACATTAAAAGTATGTTGAAGAAATAATTCGAATCTTTTGATTTGGATTTACCTACTCAATAAGTAAAAATAATTAAATTTATGTAATGATTAGGTATACATCCATCAAAATTTTTTTCTTTTAGAGTTGCAAAGCACTTCGGAAAGACTTATAATTTTATATATCACGAGGATTTACAGTTTATTGTATCCCTAGTAACTTCTCCTTCACTTTACTTTTAAACTGTTCTACAACTAAAAAGATTAAAGAAATTAATATGTAAAAATATTTGAAATTGATTCAGTCTGAAGTTAAGGTTAAAATTATTATATACATATTTTCAAAACATAGTTCAAAACTTGAGGTGCTGGACCCGTAAATCCATGATACTTTCAAAATTGGTTTGTATTTTGTATAAAAATATTTCAAAAATTCTTCATATTTAATTTTATATATTTATACAATAAATTACATTTAAATATATATTTAAATTTGAAATAAAATAAAAGGAATGTTGTAAATAATAACTTAAAATAAAATTAAAAATTAAACAATATTAAAGCGAAAAAAATTATCACGTTCATTTTGTTTTAGGAAAAATTTGTTGATATTTTTTTGTTCTTAAAATTTTTAAGTTAATAATTTCTCAAGTTTAGATTAATTTTAGAAGTTTACCAACTTCACAATTCATTTATTTTTAATCCTTTCAATCCAAATTGAACTTTAAATTAATATTAGTAAAATGATTAAAAAAAATATAATTTGTCTTTTTAAATTAAAATATTATTACATTATAATATTCATTACGCTTAAACTATCTTTTCATTCATTTTTAAATTAATTGCTCAAAACCTATTTTCAATTGAATGTTACGAGTACATAAAAAAAAAATATATATATTTTGGGATAACTCCATTATCGGAAAAAAAGAATTTCGACTTATAAAAAATCTCGAAAAAAGTAATCATTTATATAATTATAATAATACAATATAAAAATATATATATTATAATATTTATATATGTATATAAAATGATATAATATGGGAGTTGTTTTTTTTTTATCTTGCTTTTCAAAACCGGCGCCGAATTTTTATGATTTTAAAACAAATAATTTTTATTAGTTCGAGATTTTTTTTTTCCAGATTCGGGGGTGACCCACATATTTTTTAAAATGATAACATGTTTTTGTTTTTATTTTTTCCTATATCTTATAAAAGTTAATTAAAACAGGTAATCTTTTAAATGTAGAAAAGAAATATAAAATTATTACTTGCTTTTTTCATTCATTAAATAAAAAAAAAATTCATAATTACATAATGATTTCTCAAAGAATTTAAATGAAGAAATTGGATCACTAAGAAAAGAAATTATCAATATGGGTGTCAAACTAGATGCTAGTTTGGATAGATCTTTTGATACTTTTAGATACAATCAAATGTATCTATGTCAAAATTCAAAAGATGTATGGACACAAACGGATGAACCAGTTCAATACAGTAATTTTCAAAATGCTTTCATTTTCAACCCGATTAATTCTAAAACGGTTGAACATTCAAGTATTTGACGCATGATGTTATAGATTAAATCTATTACATCTTTAGATAATTCAAAAGCAGTTAATTCCTTACATGATGAATTACTACAATGCGGTTCCACCGTTATTTTGGACTCAATACCTGCTTCATCTGCATCACTTTCATCTCTATTAATTTTATCAACTAAACTAATTAATCACAATTCAACGTCTACTTCAACATCAACGTCATCATTATCATCACCATCACCACCATCATCATCATCATCATCATCATCATCATCATCATCATCATCATCATCATCATCATCATCATCATCATCATCATCATCATCATCATCATCATCTTTATCTAATACTTCTGCTCCAAAGTTAGTAGCCAAAAAAGTTCGTTTTACACTACCTCTTGGCAAGGAAGTTAGTACAAAACAAAAGCTCAAATCAACTAAGGTTACAAACGAATGCAAAATGGTTTTGCATGCATTGTTCTTTACAAAATTGGCTGCATCAACAACTTCTAGTTACCTCAGTAAGTTTCTAAAAAATACATTTAAGTTAAATAATAATGATATGCAAATTACTAATATTACTCCTAAAAATCTCAGATTTAAACCTAAATATAGGTCTTTTAAAGTTATGGTACCCGAATCCAAAATTTGTGAAATAAAGGCACTATAATAAAAAAATTTATAGACAATAAAAACACTTCAAACACAATTTTAAAACACAATAATAAACTTTCTACTCAACAGAAAACACTTCTTTCAAATCCGTTTGCCGTTCCTTTCAACAATCATAAAAAAAAAACCCATCCTAGTCAAAACACAACAACTAATAGTTCTAAATACAAAAACTTTACTAGAGGAGAAACTTCAAAGCCAGCTTCTTTTAATATTATTAAGAATGCTAATAATAATAATAATAATGAGAATAATCATAATAATATTAATAATAATAATAATAATGACAATAATAATAGTAATAATATTAATAATGATAATACTAATACTACTAATAATAATAATAATGATAATACTAATACTATTAATAATAATAATAATATTAATAATAACAATAATAATAATGACAATAATAATAGTAATAATATTAATAGTAATAATGATTATAGTAATACTATTATTAATAATAATAATAATAATAATAATAATGACAACAATATTACTACTGCTAATAATAATAATAATGTTAATAATGATATTACTACTACTACTACTAATAATAATAATAATAATAATAATAATAATGTTAATAATGATATTTCTAATACTAAAAATAATATTAATAATAATAACCTTAAAGCTAATTTCTCGTTAAACCCTCTTTTACCTCCAATTGTAAGAATGACTCAGAAATCTCTAACGGAAGACTGTACCTACGCACTTTCCAGATTAAGAGAAGAAAAAATTCTAAATTATACGAGGCTATTTCTTGCCTTTTTACACGATGACAAAAATAATCGCGTAATTGAGGGTAAAACAAGAACAAATTTACTTGTGTTAATACATAATGAAGGGTTACCATCTAATTACAAGGAATTATATGACCTTTATTTTAAGTATCACATTAAAATTGGCTTCACTTCCAAACAAGTAGAAGAAGATCTTAATGCTTTTCGTAGTAATTGCAATAGCAATTACTACAATCACTTGTATCAATCTCGTGAAAATTATAATAAGTTTTTTCGGCCGAGCAGCAAATAACAATTTAAATTCAAAATTCTATATCGATTCTTACACTAATTCCAATTTAGTCACACTGTCTAACCATAGTATCAAAAATAAAAATAGCGTTAGTTCCTCTAATAAACTGAAATTATTCTACCACAATTGCAGTGGTATGAGGGGAAAGCTTAAGAAATTATATATTGATGCTAAGTCATGTGAATATAATATTATTGCTATCACTGAAACATGGTTAAACGATTCCTTTGTAAATGAAGAAATTTTGGACAGTACTTGGTCGATTTATAGAAAATATCGGGACTATCTTGCTACAAATTGTTCCCGTGGTGGTGGTGTACTACTTACAGTTAACAATACTTTATCTAGTGTAACATTAACCACTAGGACTTACCACTCTTTTGATCACCAATTTATTAAAGTTAACTTAGGTAATAATTTTTTATACCTTGGTATTGTTTACTTTCCTCCTAATTCTGACAATTCCTCATATTCGGAATTTTTCGAGATATACCAGCATGTTATATCAAATATGAATGAGGATGATTCAATTATAATTTTAGGGGACTTTAACCGTCCTTCTTTATCTTTTATTGTTGACGAATCTGATAATTTGTTACTACCAATCAACTTTCAGGACGAAATAGATTTCGATCTCATTAATGTATTTTATGGTAATGATTTACAACAAATTATCAGCTTTCCGAATAATTATTACAAGTGGTTAGATCTTGCATTCACGAATGCATATGATAAAGTGGTGGTAAAGCTCGCTGATGATTCAGAAAACCTTTTTACAAACACTCCGCATTATAACGCAATCATCTTCGAATTTTCCACTGCTATACCTATTTTTATCAAATCTTACAATAATATTTTTGTATATGACTTTCTTAATGCTGATTATCAAAGCATTAATAATGCTTTATCAGTCATCAGTTGGGACGACCTGTTAACCGAACAGGATATTGATTTGATTATCTCTCAATTCTATGCAAAGCTATTTGAGATAATTAACTCCTTTGTTCATAAAATTCGCAAAAAGGACAAGACAACCGAACCTTGGCTGAACAGTGAACTTAGGACATTGCGTAACCAACGCAATAAACTATACAAAATAATTAAAAATTCAAAAGAACCTAATAATGACTTATTAAACAAGTACAAGAATCTTGCTTTTGAATTTAAACAAAAATCTAATTTGGCTTATGATAGATATCTCACTAACGTAGGCAACAAATTAATTACAGATCCTAAAAAGTTTTTTGACTTCGTTAACACAAAACGTAAAATTTACGGTTATCCAAGCTTAATGTCAAAAGACAATACGTCTTCTAATTGTCCTAAAACGATCTGCAATTTCTTTGCTAAATCTTTTCAAAAAGTTTATCGTCCAAACGAGTCTCCAAATAATTTCGATTTCTCTAACTTAATTAACAATTCAAATCCTATTATTACGGATTTATACCTTTCCTAAGTTGAAATATTTGAAGCAATTACAAAACTTGATACCAAAAAAGGTATAGAACCTGACCTGATTAGGTATAGAACCTGATCCGCTTCATTTTATCTTTAATAAATCTCTTTCATCAGGTATTTTTCCTCTTTTCTGAAAATCCTCTTTTCTAACCCCTATCTACAAAAAGGGTGATAAATCATACGTCGAAAATTACCGTGGTATAGCTATTCTATCAACTATTCCAAAGTTGTTTGAAAAAATTATTGTAGACAAAATAACACCCATCATAAATACAAAACTAAACGAACAACAACATGGATTCAGAAAAGGTCGTTCCACAACAACAAACCTTTTAGTTTACACTTCTGAAATCCTTAATGAAATGGAAAATGGGCACCATGTTGATGCTATTTACACGGACTTCAGCAAAGCATTCGATCGTGTTGATCACAAAATTCTACTAAACAAACTTGCAGCCTTAGGCGTTTCCGGCCCTTTTCTTTATTGGATATTCTCCTATATTACAAATAGGACGCAAAATATCAAATTTCAAGGATTTTTCTCGGACTCAATCAATGTTACATCAGGAGTACCGCAAGGTAGCCACTTGGGTCCACTCTTGTTTAATATATTCATTTCCGATCTTTCTAGTAAACTTTCCGGTGTGTCACATGTTGCATTTGCTGATGATCTCAAGATTTATCATGTAATTAAAAAGAGTTCCGATGTTGAACTACTTCAGACAAATCTCAATAGTCTGCAAGATTGGTGCTTCTCTAATAAGTTAGAACTAAACATTGAAAAATGCAAGGTTATAAGTTTTACACGTAAGAGATCTACCATTACTTTCGGTTATAAAATAAATAATGTAAACCTTGAAAGAGTTAAAAATATTACCGACTTAGGGATCCTGTTGGATGATAAACTGAACTTCCATCTTCATTATGAGTATACAATTTCTAGGGCAAACAAAATGCTCGGGGTCATAAAAAGAAGAGCTAAAGAATTCAGCAACATCGCTGTAACTAAAGCTCTTTATTGTTCCTTAGTACGATCTATTCTTGAATATGGTAACATTGTGTGGGATCCCGCATTTCAAATACATTCTGATAAAATAGTATCCGTGCAAAAGCAATTTCTTTTATTTGCTTTGAGAAATCAATATAATCCTAGAGATTATTCAATTCTGCCTAGCTATCTCGTAAGACTTAAATCATTAAATATCTTAACTTTATCCTCACGCAGGCAAATTTTTTCTTCTTGCTTTACTTTTGACGTCTTAAGAAAAAACATTGACGTTCAGTTTTTAGCAGATAATTTTAAAATAAATAATGGGGGCAGAAATACGAGAAGCACTAAATATTTAGTTGAAAATACTCATAGAACTGAATATGGAAAAAATGAACCAATAAACAGATGTTGCATTACATTCAATAAACACAGTCATCTTTTTTCAACACAAATTTCTAGATACACTTTTAAACGTAAATTAAAATTAAAATTTCTTAATGACCTACGACAATAATTTTAACCTTCAATATTATAGTCATATTATACACTTCAAGTTCACATAATTTTATAATTCTACAATTTAGTTATTTTTGTTTTTTTTTACTTTATAAATTGAATTTTAACTGTGTTTTCGCTATATATGCATTTTTTACAATCTACAAAAAAAAAAAAATAAATAAACTTTTGATTTTTATGTATTTAATTTTATGTTTTGTAATCAAATTTCATGTTAATTTTTTCATAAGAATTTTTTTTTGTAAAAACCTTGTTTTGGTTCGAAATAAAATAAAATAAAAATAAAATATTCTAATAATTTAACATATAAAAAAAGCAAACTATTAATTACTAGCCAATAAAAATTATTATTCTTCTTAAATTAATTATTAACTTTTGTATTATTATATTTTAAGTTTTAATTTATTAATAATTTTTGTACATTTTTATTGTCAGTTATTTGCTTTTTTGTTTTAAAAATTGAAAATTAATTAAGCTTAAGTAAAGGAAATATATTTATTTATTTAATTTAATATTTACAAATGCATACAATGCAATTTGGCGGGCCCATTCTTTGGATATGAGGGCCAACACTATGTATTAATTATACAAGTAATATTATTTCCTTTGCTATATAGAATATATTTTATTTTTTACCATATACATTAGGCTACCATCGGGATTTGTAAAGAAAAATTGTTTTTCAATTTTTTTTTCAATTAACTATTTAATGAGCCGTAAGGGAATCGGACCCACACCCGCTTGTTTAATAAGCCAAAGGCTTAACCACTATACCACCGAGGTCCCAAAAGGAAATGTATTTTGAGCAAAAAAATTTTGAATAAAATTTTTCAATTTATTTTATTTAATAAATACGGATTGAAATTTGGGTAAAGTTTTTTTTAAGATTTATGCAATTTTTATTAATACCTATGTATTTAGTATTTATTTAATTTTTACTTTGTTAATAATTTTTTTATGTTTAACAATAAAATATTTAATCATTAAATTTTTTTTTTCTATTTTGTTATTAATATAAAGTAATAACATATTAAATTAAAATCATTGGAATCATTGAATAATTTAAAATTAAAATCATTGTATACATATTTATCATAAATACAACAATTTCTATATTACCATTTACCACTATTATATATTATAATTCTTACTTTATTAATATATACAAAATGATATAAATGAGACTCCCTCTAATGAAATTTACACGTAGTCTTACGAGAAAACGCGGGAGTCCTCTTAAAAATATTAAAATAACTCAAAAACTACTGATGTTTTTTAATTATGTTAAAAGACTAAATTGTTACTTTTAACAATTTATTTAGGAACAATTATTAGTAACAAAAGAAAATTTTAAATTTAATTTTTTCATTTATAAGTATGGATTTCAATAAATTACATCCAAAAAAACTGTACTACTCAATTAAAGCTTTCTTACCCAGAATGTGGTACTTCTTTTCCTTTAGGTGCTTGTAAATGTGCTAAAAAAAATGATTTCAAATTAATTTTTTTTTATGAGTGAAAAGAGAACTCTTTTCAAGATTTATTTATATATAATATATATAAATTTCATAATTATTTATTAAATTTATTTATATTACAACTTAGATTGAATTTGTACTACTTACCGAAGTCGTTGAAAAATTTAAAATTATAGCTTTTATAAGGTTATATTCACTAAAAATCATGATAAATGTCTATTCGAATATTTTTTGAAAGTGTCAAAATGGCGGTGATTCCTAACACTAAATATATCATTGATATATTTTGCTGTAAATATGTTCAAAATTTCGAGTTGAAAGCTGAACAATTATTTCATAACAAAAACTCTAAAAGAAGCTTTATGAAAATTGGAATTTTACCTAAAAACGAGGAAGAGTGTAGTAGAGTAGACTGTGTCAACTCTGGGATACCCGTATGACCGATACATAAACATTAATTACTTTTGGCAAAATTTCAAACATACCAGCTTTATTAGGTGAAATATAATGCTCATATAAAAGAAGGAGTTGTATGGCAGCTAGTTGAACCCTCTGCAGTAGACCAACCAAATTTTGCAGTAACTTTGGCCATTACACTAAACTATTTTTGGCAAAATTTCAGACAGCCAACTTCAATAGGTATAGAGTAATGCTCATATAAAAGAAGGAGTTGTATGGCAGCTACTCGAACTCACTGTAACAGACCAACCAAATTTTGCAGAAACTTTGGCCATAAAACTAAACTACTTTTGCCAAAATTTCAGACACGTAGCTGTAATAGGTACAGAGAAATACTCATATAAAAAAAGAAGTTGTATGGCAGCCACCCGAACCCATGAACCAAAATGGCTGGATTTAAATAGCGATGACGGCTATTGCAAAAAAACGAATTTGCGAAAATTTCAAGATCCTAGCTCCTTTAGTTTTTGAGTTATCGTGCGGACGGACGGACGGACATACATAGCTAAATCGATTTTTTTTTCGATTCTGATCCGATCCATACTCTTGAGTCTATATCTACCCCCCCTCCTTCTCTGCGTCAAAACGTAATGGCAAATTTATTATACCCTTTCACTATATAGTCATACGGGTATAAAAAACACACAAACATACATATCGTATCGTAACATAGATATCGCAAGTACAAAAAATTTTTTAAGAGAAGTCATTTAGAAGAGCTTTCTCTCACACATATTAACAATGTGTACTAATACATTTAAATATTTTCGATGTCCAGGCCTTCTGAAAGAATTAATGTAGCTTCTGCATGGCCTGATGATATTGTTCGTCGTGCTATGTATATAGTTACTTTATGTCACAACAAAACATAGATATCGATCCCGATATAATTTGGGAATTTCCCAAAAAGGCGCGCCGTGTTGCAACCGTCAGTCTTATACGTAAATTTCCTCAGTTTGGAACCAAGTAACTTTTTGAATAGACATGTTTGTGAAAGCATACAATTTTTAGTTTATATATATAATTAATTTATAAAGGTAAATATTTACTTGTAATTTATATTATAAACGTTTGGCCTAAATTCGATCAAAAAGTTCTAGGTTCCGAACCCATGGTCCAATCCTGAACTTACGCAATCCCCAAAGTAGGTTTATTACTAGTAACCTACAGCACAAATTTGATGAAGCTAGCGTCATTAGTTGTTGAGTTATCGTGATTTTTTATATATGTTCGTTAGCCCTTGGACCGATTAAAAGGTCCAGAATCCGAACCCATGGGCCGATTTCGCCCATATGCAATCCCCGCTGTTCTTTCAGTCCTAGTAACCTACAGTTAAAATTTCATCAAGACAGCTCCATTATTTTTTGAGCTATCGTGCCTACGGACGGACGGACATGGCTAAATCGACTCAGGAGGTCACGCTGATCACAAATATATATAATTTTCCATATCTAGCTCGCTTCCTTTAGGTGGTTACAAACACCATACCAAAGTTAATATACCCCTTTACCTATTCTATAGGTGTAGGGTATAAAAAGTACGTTTTCATCTCTTAGATGTCACTCTGTGGAATTCTTGTTATATACATAAAAAGGGTGTTCAAAATTGAGGTACCATTTTAATTTTAATAAAAAAAAAGATTTTTTTTTTTTAAATATTAAATATATTTTATTTTAATTTATTACAAATAGGTAATAAAATCAAAAACATATAAATTAAAAAATTTCATTCTTAGAACTTCGAGAACAGGTAATATTTCCTTTGTTCGGAATAGGAAACACGATTTCTAATTCGGAACCAACAACAAGTCAAGCAACACAACAGTTTGTTCCACATTTTCAGGAAAAAAATCCAGTCTATGAGAACAACTTTCTTACGTTGTAAACAGTGTTACAAAGATGGTATTAGGTATCGTATCGATGTAAAATTTGTGATAATAAACCTGCATTGTGTGCTGGACTATGTTTTCAAAAATGACACGCTTTAATTACCAGTAAGAAGCTAAAATCTGAATTTTAATATTTTTATTCTTTGTTTTCTATTGAATATTTGTTTTTTTTTTTTTGGTTTATCTAAGCGTTATTTATTTTTATAATTTTCTAATTGAATAAAGCATTATGGCCAATATTGTGAGTGTCAATTATCAGCAGTCATTTGTTACAATTTGTGACAGCTTTTAAAAATTTTTATTAACCTTATCGTGAATATCAAATACATGAAAAATTTCATAACTATTGTCAATTTAATCAAATTTTATCTGATATTTTGGTATCGCAAATATCGATAATAAAGATGACTTAAAAAAAACTGATGATAGACCAAACAGACAACATATATTTTCTGACAATGAGAAGTTTCCAATGGCTTTTAGCACATGCTGAAAAACAGGTTTAGATAAACGAAAATATCACCCCTATTCTAAATTCCATCGTACGGCTAAGTCGGAGATAATCTACGAAAGAAATATTCATTCGTACCATATTCGTACTTCATATTATTTCGTGTAGAAAGTCTACGAGGGAATTTAGAATTTAGGTGTATTTAGGTGAATTTAATAAATCTGAAAGCAAATTTAATTTGGTTTTCTAATTGCATTGTGGTAGAATTGCCCTTAAAATTTTTTCGTATTAGTTTAGCTAGCAAAGCTTCTTGTATTAATTGTTCTTCGTCAGAAAATAATATTCCATTGATGTCTCCATTAATAACATGATTAACTCCACTGATGTCATATCCAATCTTAAAAAAAAACAGGTATAAAAATGCACGGGTGTAAACAGAAAAACATAACAAGCAATAATTTTCAAATTTAAAAATTAATATTTTACATGATTTCGATTAAAATTTATTAAAATTAAATTTATGTTTTCTTTTTTGTTTTATTTCAAAGGTGTAACTTAAAACGATTTTATTTAGTTGTCAAATAAAAATTTCAAAAAAAAAAAATTAATGTCAATTAATCACAATTCACAATAGCAATTTTTTTAAAAAAAACATCAGAATCAGTTCACGATACTGTTTATAATAAATTTTATCAATTAGCACATGTGCTAATACACTTACGATAAGTTCCTATGTATATTAAACAATTATAATAAAACAAAATAGTCTAAAAGCATGCGAATTTTGAAATAAGCGTATTATTTTTATACTAAAGTTATGGCGTCTATTTCCGTCATTATGTACGTATTAGACATCTGCACAATTGTATTCAAAAGCGCTTTCAAATCATTCTGTAATAAGTAAAACTTTTCATATTCGGTTTTGAAAGCTTACAAACAAATGCATTCATTACAAATGATTATAGAATAGAGTAAATGAAATACAAAATTATTGTAGAATAGAATGAATATGTATTTGATTTATTATGTGTACACGAAAATAGAATATTTATTATATTTGTATTTATATACCGAGTACACCAAATATAATAAAAATATTTATAGTATTTGTTTTAATACATAGTTTGTTTTATTATCTTCTTTTTGTTTTCTTTTTTTCTTTTTCTTTGTCATTATATTTAGAGTACTCGGTATACTTGGTGTATTTTAAAAGATTTGGAAGAATTGAAATTTGATTTTCAAGACATCAAAGTATTTATGAAAAAAAAAGCTTTTCAATTTGTTATTTGAAATAAAACGAATAGATTAAATATAGTTAAGTTGTTTGAGTATATACCATATTTAAAGCTTTTTAGAACGAATGAATTGAATCAGAAAATAGAATTTGAATATATTCGATAATTTTAATAAAGGAATATATTTGTGCAGATCTCTAGTACGTATTGATCAAATTTTTATTAGAGAAACTGCCATTGAAGGCTATAAACAAAATGGCGGCTATCAACGTCTCTGGTCCAGTATATCTGCCTAATTGAAAACGACATGACGGAAATAGACATCAAAAATTTTCACATGTTCACCGACTCTTGAAGGTCATCACTTTATACGAAGCGCTTCTCAGCTTGTCTCTTGTAAAAAAATTATTACGTCTGGCTTTTCTTGAAGACTTTTTTTTGAGGTAATGTCATTTGTAAAGTTGGTACATTACAATTTTTGTTTTTTACTTTTGAGTTCTTGTTGTTTTCAAAATTTATAAATATGTATGAGTTTTTTTTATTTGTATGATTCTTTTATAAATTAATACAGAATTTTAGAAGAAGTATAAGAAATAATGCAAGTGCTTTTGAATATTCTACACATTTTAAGTAAAAAAGGATGTTGAACTACTTAAATTTTTATTATGTACCTTTAATTTTGCAGATTAAAAAGTTTAATCAACATATTTGATCTAACCTGCATTTAACATTATTTAAAACATGAAAATTTTGAGGTACCCAAACTAAAATGTTATTATGTAAGTATAAAAACATGCATATTAAAATATACTAATCTTTTTACCAAAGAAGTGCTATTGCATTTAAATTTAATTACCATTTTTGTTTGTTAACATATAAAATTTTATAGAAAAAACTAGACTAAAGGGTATCATCGTATGCAAATTTGAAAGTGATACCAAATTACTATCACTTCGTATGCTACGCCTTCAAGAATTGCCAAACGTGATGATTTATTCAACTGACATCACGTCAAAATGCCAACATTGCGCCAATATCACTTTTGAGCCTTCAAGAATCAGGGTGGTTATTTTTAGGAATGGAAAAGATTTCTAATTCTATTTTTTCGCAGATTGCTGTTTTCCGATTTTCTGTATCATTAAAAATAACAAAAATACAACAATAAACCAGCAAAAAAAGAAAGAGTGTCCGTTAAATAAGTTTTACGATATTAAAAAACTGGCGAAAATTTTTGTACTGACAGAAAAATCTTTGTATTATACATACTAACTTTATGAAGTTACAATTTTAAAAATAAATAGGTACCTATTTATAATTTATTTTGTTTAATAATTTTATAAGGATGCGTTATATTTATTTATGATTATTCTGAATATGATGAAGAAAATGAATACAGAACATTAAAAGTATGTTGAAGAAATAATTCGAATCTTTTGATTTGGATTTACCTACTTACAACAAGTAAAAATAATTAAATTTATGTATTGAGTTAGGTATACATCCATCAAAATTTTTTTCTATTAGGGTTTGCAAAGCACTTCAGAAAGACTTATAATTTTATGTATCACAAGGATTTACAATTTATTGTATCTTTAGTAACTTCTTCTTCACTTTACTTTTAAACTGTTCTACACCTAAAAAGATTAATGAAATTAATATGTAAAAATATTTGAAATTGATTCAGTCTGAAGCTATGGGTTGTTAAAGTTAAAATTATTATATACATATTTTTAAAACATAGTTCAAAACTTGAGATGCTGAACCCGTAAATCCATGATACTTTCCAAATTGGTTTGTATTTTTTATATATTTCAAAAATTCTTCATATTTAATTTTATATATTTATACAATAAATTACATCTAATATATAAAATTCTCGTGTCACAGTTTTCGTTGCCATACTCCTCCGAAACGGCTTGACCGATTTTGATGAAATTTTTTGTGCTTATCCGGTATCTATGAGAATCGGCCAACATCTATTTTTCATCCCCTAAATGTTAGGGGTAGTCCACCCCTAAAATTTTTTTTTTATTTTTTAGACAAAATTTTTAATTTCTATTTTTTTATGATATAACATACAAAAATACATTGAAAAGGTCTTGCCGAGCTTAACAACTTTTGTTTGGAGACCAAGTTTCTAGGACGCCCCAATTGGGTCCAGAAACCGTTTAAAGCCCTTGATATAAAATCAGCTGTATATGATCATGTGGGGTATCATTGAAAAGATCTTGACGAATTCATAGGTAGTCATAAATAATTACATATATATATATATATATATATTTTCAAACGTCCATATATATATAAATCTATATATACATGTATATATTTATTTTCAGTTGAATTTTGTTTTTTCAAAATGCCGACTAATTAGATTATAAAAAAAGGAAAGAATTAATTTAAAATTTAAAAAATTTGTTTTTATATAAACAAATACGTTAATCATGTTATTAATGGAGACATCAATGGAATATTATTTTCTGACGAAGAACAATTAATACAAGAAGCTTTGCTAGCTAAACTAATACGAAAAAATTTTAAGGGCAATTCTACCACAATGCAATTAGAAAACCAAATTAAATTTGCTTTCAGATTTATTAAATTCACCTAAATACACCTAAATTCTAAATTCCCTCGTAGACTTTCTACACGAAATAATATGAAGTACGAATATGGTACGAATGAATATTTCTTTCGTAGATTATCTCCGACTTAGCCGTACGATGGAATTTAGAATAGGGGTGATATTTTTCGTTTATCTAAACCTGTTTTTCAGCATGTGCTAAAAGCCATTGGAAACTTCTCATTGTCAGAAAATATATGTTGTCTGTTTGGTCTATCATCAGTTTTTTTTAAGTCATCTTTATTATCGATATTTGCGATACCAAAATATCAGATAAAATTTGATTAAATTGACAATAGTTATGAAATTTTTCATGTATTTGATATTCACGATAAGGTTAATAAAAATTTTTAAAAGCTGTCACAAATTGTAACAAATGACTGCTGATAATTGACACTCACAATATTGGCCATAATGCTTTATTCAATTAGAAAATTATAAAAATAAATAACGCTTAGATAAACCAAAAAAAAAAAACAAATATTCAATAGAAAACAAAGAATAAAAATATTAAAATTCAGATTTTAGCTTCTTACTGGTAATTAAAGCGTGTCATTTTGAAAACATAGTCCAGCACACAATGCAGGTTTATTATCACAAATTTTACATCGATACGATGCCTAATACCATCTTTGTAACACTGTTTACAACGTAAGAAAGTTGTTCTCATAGACTGGATTTTTTTCCTGAAAATGTGGAACAAACTGTTGTGTTGCTTGACTTGTTGTTGGTTCCGAATTAGAAATCGTGTTTCCCATTCTGAACAAAGGAAATATTACCTGTTCTCGAAGTTCTAAGAATGAAATTTTTTAATTTATATGTTTTTGATTTTTATTACCTATTTGTAATAAATTAAAATAAAATATATTTAATATTTAAAAAAAAAAATCTTTTTTTTTATTAAAATTAAAATGATACCTCAATTTTGAACACCCTTTTTATGTATATAACAAGAATTCCACAGAGTGACATCTAAGAGATGAAAAAGTACTTTTTATACGTACAGTTCACGATACTGTTTATAATAAATTTTATCAATTAGCACATGTGCTAATACACTTACGATAAGTTCCTATGTATATTGAAACAATTATAATAAAACAAAATAGTCTAAAAGCATGCGAATTTGAAATAAGCGTATTATTTTTATACTAAAGTTATGGCGTCTATTTCCGTCATTATGTACGTATTAGACATCTGCACAATTGTATTCAAAAGCGCTTTCAAATCATTCTGTAATAAGTAAAACTTTTCATATTCGGTTTTGAAAGCTTACAAACCAAATGCATTCATTACAAATGATTATAGAATAGAGTAAATGAAATACAAAAATAATTGTAGAATAGAATGAATATGTATTTGATTTATTATGTGTACACGAAAATAGAATATTTATTATATTTGTATTTATATACCGAGTACACCAAATATAATAAAAATATTTATAGTATTTGTTTTAATACATAGTTTGTTTTTATTATCTTCTTTTTGTTTTCTTTTTTTCTTTTTCTTTGTCATTATATTTAGAGTACTCGGTATACTTGGTGTATTTTAAAAGATTTGGAAGAATTGAAATTTGATTTTCAAGACATCAAAGTATTTATGAAAAAAAAAAGCTTTTCAATTTGTTATTTGAAATAAAACGAATAGATTAAATATAGTTAAGTTGTTTGAGTATATACCATATTTAAAGCTTTTTAGAACGAATGAATTGAATCAGAAAATAGAATTTGAATATATTCGATAATTTTAATAAAGGAATATATTTGTGCAGATCTCTAGTACGTATTGATCAAATTTTTATTAGAGAAACTGCCATGAAGGCTATAAACAAAATGGCGGCTATCAACGTCTCTGGTCCAGTATATCTGCCTAATGAAAACGACATGACGGAAATAGACATCAAAAATTTTCACATGTTCACCGACTCTTGCAGGTCATCACTTTATACGAAGCGCTTCTCAGCTTGTCTCTTGTAAAAAAATTATTACGTCTGGCTTTTCTTGAAGACTTTTTTTTTGAGGTAATGTCATTTGTAAAGTTGGTACATTACAATTTTTGTTTTTTTACTTTTGAGTTCTTGTTGTTTTCAAAATTTATAAATATGTATGAGTTTTTTTTATTTGTATGATTCTTTTATAAATTAATACAGAATTTTAGAAGAAGTATAAGAAATAATGCAAGTGCTTTTGAATATTCTACACATTTTAAGTAAAAAAAGGATGTTGAACTACTTAAATTTTTATTATGTACCTTTAATTTTGCAGATTAAAAAGTTTAATCAACATATTTGATCTAACCTGCATTTAACATTATTTAAAACATGAAAATTTTGAGGTACCCAAACTAAAATGTTATTATGTAAGTATAAAAACATGCATATTAAAATATACTAATCTTTTTACCAAAGAAGTGCTATTGCATTTAAATTTAATTACCATTTTTGTTTGTTAACATATAAAATTTTATAGAAAAAACTAGACTAAAGGGTATCATCGTATGCAAATTTGAAAGTGATACCAAATTACTATCACTTCGTATGCTACGCCTTCAAGAATTGCCAAACGTGATGATTTATTCAACTGACATCACGTCAAAATGCCAACATTGCGCCAATATCACTTTTGAGCCTTCAAGAATCAGGGTGGTTATTTTTAGGAATGGAAAAGATTTCTAATTCTATTTTTTCGCAGATTGCTGTTTTCCGATTTTCTGTATCATTAAAAATAACAAAAATACAACAATAAACCAGCAAAAAAAGAAAGAGTGTCCGTTAAATAAGTTTTACGATATTAAAAAAACTGGCGAAAATTTTTGTACTGACAGAAAAATCTTTGTATTATACATACTAACTTTATGAAGTTACAATTTTAAAAATAAATAGGTACCTATTTATAATTTATTTTGTTTAATAATTTTATAAGGATGCGTTATATTTATTTATGATTATTCTGAATATGATGAAGAAAATGAATACAGAACATTAAAAGTATGTTGAAGAAATAATTCGAATCTTTTGATTTGGATTTACCTACTTACAACAAGTAAAAATAATTAAATTTATGTATTGAGTTAGGTATACATCCATCAAAATTGTTTTCTATTAGGGTTTGCAAAGCACTTCAGAAAGACTTATAATTTTATGTATCACAAGGATTTACAATTTATTGTATCTTTAGTAACTTCTTCTTCACTTTACTTTTAAACTGTTCTACACCTAAAAAGATTAATGAAATTAATATGTAAAAATATTTGAAATTGATTCAGTCTGAAGCTATGGGTTGTTAAAGTTAAAATTATTATATACATATTTTCAAAACATAGTTTAAAACTTGAGATGCTGAACCCGTAAATCCATGATACTTTCCAAATTGGTTTGTATTTTTTATAAAAATATTTCAAAAATTCTTCATATTTAATTTTATATATTTATACAATAAATTACATCTAATATATAAAATTCTCGTGTCACAGTTTTCGTTGCCATACTCCTCCGAAACGGCTTGACCGATTTTGATGAAATTTTTTGTGCTTATCCGGTATCTATGAGAATCGGCCAACATCTATTTTTCATCCCCCTAAATGTTAGGGGTAGTCCACCCCTAAAATTTTTATAGTTTTTAATAGATTTATATATATAAATCTATATATACATGTATATATATTTATTTTCAGTTGAATTTTGTTTTTTCAAAATGCCGACTAATTAGATTATAAAAAAAAGGAAAGAATTTAATTTAAAATTTAAAAAATTTGTTTTTATATAAACAAATACGTTAATCATGTTATTAATGGAGACATCAATGGAATATTATTTTCTGACGAAGAACAATTAATACAAGAAGCTTTGCTAGCTAAACTAATACGAAAAAATTTTAAGGGCAATTCTACCACAATGCAATTAGAAAACCAAATTAAATTTGCTTTCAGATTTATTAAATTCACCTAAATACACCTAAATTCTAAATTCCCTCGTAGACTTTCTACACGAAATAATATGAAGTACGAATATGGTACGAATGAATATTTCTTTCGTAGATTATCTCCGACTTAGCCGTACGATGGAATTTAGAATAGGGGTGATATTTTCGTTTATCTAAACCTGTTTTTCAGCATGTGCTAAAAGCCATTGGAAACTTCTCATTGTCAGAAAATATATGTTGTCTGTTTGGTCTATCATCAGTTTTTTTTAAGTCATCTTTATTATCGATATTTGCGATACCAAAATATCAGATAAAATTTGATTAAATTGACAATAGTTATGAAATTTTTCATGTATTTGATATTCACGATAAGGTTAATAAAAATTTTTAAAAGCTGTCACAAATTGTAACAAATGACTGCTGATAATTGACACTCACAATATTGGCCATAATGCTTTATTCAATTAGAAAATTATAAAAATAAATAACGCTTAGATAAACCAAAAAAAAAAAAACAAATATTCAATAGAAAACAAAGAATAAAAATATTAAAATTCAGATTTTAGCTTCTTACTGGTAATTAAAGCGTGTCATTTTTGAAAACATAGTCCAGCACACAATGCAGGTTTATTATCACAAATTTTACATCGATACGATGCCTAATACCATCTTTGTAACACTGTTTACAACGTAAGAAAGTTGTTCTCATAGACTGGATTTTTTTCCTGAAAATGTGGAACAAACTGTTGTGTTGCTTGACTTGTTGTTGGTTCCGAATTAGAAATCGTGTTTCCTATTCCGAACAAAGGAAATATTACCTGTTCTCGAAGTTCTAAGAATGAAATTTTTTAATTTATATGTTTTTGATTTTATTACCTATTTGTAATAAATTAAAATAAAATATATTTAATATTTAAAAAAAAAAAATCTTTTTTTTTATTAAAATTAAAATGATACCTCAATTTTGAACACCCTTTTTATGTATATAACAAGAATTCCACAGAGTGACATCTAAGAGATGAAAACGTACTTTTTATACGTACAGTTCACGATACTGTTTATAATAAATTTTATCAATTAGCACATGTGCTAATACACTTACGATAAGTTCCTATGTATATTAAACAATTATAATAAAACAAAATAGTCTAAAAGCATGCGAATTTTGAAATAAGCGTATTATTTTTATACTAAAGTTATGGCGTCTATTTCCGTCATTATGTACGTATTAGACATCTGCACAATTGTATTCAAAAGCGCTTTCAAATCATTCTGTAATAAGTAAAACTTTTCATATTCGGTTTTGAAAGCTTACAAACCAAATGCATTCATTACAAATGATTATAGAATAGAGTAAATGAAATACAAAATTATTGTAGAATAGAATGAATATGTATTTGATTTATTATGTGTACACGAAAATAGAATATTTATTATATTTGTATTTATATACCGAGTACACCAAATATAATAAAAATATTTATAGTATTTGTTTTAATACATATACCGAGTACACCAAATATAATAGAAAAAATTTTAATATGTAGTACGTATAACCAGTATGTATTATATCGATGAGTAATATGTAGCTTTGTTTGTTTTATTATCTTCTTTTTGTTTTCTTTTTTTCTTTTTCTTTGTCATTATATTTAGAGTACTCGGTATACTTGGTGTATTTTAAAAGATTTGGAAGAATTGAAATTTGATTTTCAAGACATCAAAGTATTTATGAAAAAAAAAAGCTTTTCAATTTGTTATTTGAAATAAAACGAATAGATTAAATATAGTTAAGTTGTTTGAGTATATACCATATTTAAAGCTTTTTAGAACGAATGAATTGAATCAGAAAATAGAATTTGAATATATTCGATAATTTTAATAAAGGAATATATTTGTGCAGATCTCTAGTACGTATTGATCAAATTTTTATTAGAGAAACTGCCATGAAGGCTATAAACAAAATGGCGGCTATCAACGTCTCTGGTCCAGTATATCTGCCTAATTGAAAACGACATGACGGAAATAGACATCAAAAATTTTCACATGTTCACCGACTCTTGAAGGTCATCACTTTATACGAAGCGCTTCTCAGCTTGTCTCTTGTAAAAAAATTATTACGTCTGGCTTTTCTTGAAGACTTTTTTTTGAGGTAATGTCATTTGTAAAGTTGGTACATTACAATTTTTGTTTTTTTACTTTTGAGTTCTTGTTGTTTTCAAAATTTATAAATATGTATGAGTTTTTTTTATTTGTATGATTCTTTTATAAATTAATACAGAATTTTAGAAGAAGTATAAGAAATAATGCAAGTGCTTTTGAATATTCTACACATTTTAAGTAAAAAAAGGATGTTGAACTACTTAAATTTTTATTATGTACCTTTAATTTTGCAGATTAAAAAGTTTAATCAACATATTTGATCTAACCTGCATTTAACATTATTTAAAACATGAAAATTTTGAGGTACCCAAACTAAAATGTTATTATGTAAGTATAAAAACATGCATATTAAAATATACTAATCTTTTTACCAAAGAAGTGCTATTGCATTTAAATTTAATTACCATTTTTGTTTGTTAACATATAAAATTTTATAGAAAAAACTAGACTAAAGGGTATCATCGTATGCAAATTTGAAAGTGATACCAAATTACTATCACTTCGTATGCTACGCCTTCAAGAATTGCCAAACGTGATGATTTATTCAACTGACATCACGTCAAAATGCCAACATTGCGCCAATATCACTTTTGAGCCTTCAAGAATCAGGGTGGTTATTTTTAGGAATGGAAAAGATTTCTAATTCTATTTTTTCGCAGATTGCTGTTTTCCGATTTTCTGTATCATTAAAAATAACAAAAATACAACAATAAACCAGCAAAAAAAGAAAGAGTGTCCGTTAAATAAGTTTTACGATATTAAAAAAACTGGCGAAAATTTTTGTACTGACAGAAAAATCTTTGTATTATACATACTAACTTTATGAAGTTACAATTTTAAAAATAAATAGGTACCTATTTATAATTTATTTTGTTTAATAATTTTATAAGGATGCGTTATATTTATTTATGATTATTCTGAATATGATGAAGAAAATGAATACAGAACATTAAAAGTATGTTGAAGAAATAATTCGAATCTTTTGATTTGGATTTACCTACTTACAACAAGTAAAAATAATTAAATTTATGTATTGAGTTAGGTATACATCCATCAAAATTTTTTTCTATTAGGGTTTGCAAAGCACTTCAGAAAGACTTATAATTTTATGTATCACAAGGATTTACAATTTATTGTATCTTTAGTAACTTCTTCTTCACTTTACTTTTAAACTGTTCTACACCTAAAAAGATTAATGAAATTAATATGTAAAAATATTTGAAATTGATTCAGTCTGAAGCTATGGGTTGTTAAAGTTAAAATTATTATATACATATTTTCAAAACATAGTTCAAAACTTGAGATGCTGAACCCGTAAATCCATGATACTTTCCAAATTGGTTTGTATTTTTTATAAAAATATTTCAAAAATTCTTCATATTTAATTTTATATATTTATACAATAAATTACATCTAATATATAAAATTCTCGTGTCACAGTTTTCGTTGCCATACTCCTCCGAAACGGCTTGACCGATTTTGATGAAATTTTTTGTGCTTATCCGGTATCTATGAGAATCGGCCAACATCTATTTTTCATCCCCCTAAATGTTAGGGGTAGTCCACCCCTAAAATTTTTTTTTTATTTTTTAGACAAAATTTTTAATTTCTATTTTTTTATGATATAACATACAAAAATACATTGAAAAGGTCTTGCCGAGCTTAACAACTTTTGTTTGGAGACCAAGTTTCTAGGACGCCCCAATTGGGTCCAGAAACCGTTTAAAGCCCTTGATATAAAATCAGCTGTATATGATCATGTGGGGTATCATTGAAAAGATCTTGGCGAATTCATAGGTAGTCATAAATAATTATATATATATTTTCAAACGTTCATATATATATAAATCTATATATACATGTATATATTTATTTTCAGTTGAATTTTGTTTTTTCAAAATGCCGACTAATTAGATTATAAAAAAAAGGAAAGAATTTAATTTAAAATTTAAAAAATTTGTTTTTAATTAAAATTAAAAATTAATTATGTGTACAAAAAATTCAACCCCAAGAGATTTCAAAGAATTTTTTCGTTTATTTAAAATTAAACTCCAGTCATTTGAGCTTTTGCTTTGACTCTATGGAAACATGGACCGGGACCAGCAACACGGACGGGGGCCAGCAACGCGGACCGGGCACAGCTAGTATGTATATAAAACGATATAATATGGGAGTGGTACGATGTCTATTTTTTTTTAATCTTTTTTTTCAACATCTTGTTTTTTTTTATCTTGCTTTTCAAAACCGGCGCCGAATTTTTATGATTTTTAAACAAATAATTTTTATTCGAAATTTTTATTAGTTCGAGATTTTTTTTTCCAGATTTCAGGGGTGACCCACATATTTTTTAAAATGATAACATGTTTTTGTTTTTATTTTTTCCTAAATCTTATAAAATTTAATTAAAACAGGTAGGTAATCTTTTAAATGTAGAAAAGAAAAATAAAATTATTAGTTGGTTTTTTCATTCATTAAATAAAAAAAAAATTCATAATTACATATATTCTAATAATTTAACATATAAAAAAAGCAAATTATTAATTACTAGCCAATAAAGATTATTATTCTTCTTATATTAATTATTAACTTTTGTATTATTATATTTTAAGTTTTAATTTTTTTATAATTTTTGTACATTTTTATTGTCAGCTTTTTTGCTTTAAAAATTGAAAATTAATTAAGCTTAAGTAAAGGAAATATATTTATTTATTTAATTTAATATTTACAAATGCATACAATGCAATTTGGCGGGCCCATTCTTTGCATATGAGGGCCAACACTATGTATTAATTATACAAGTAATATTATTTCCTTTGCTTATATAGAATATATTTTATTTTTTACCATATACATTAGGTTACCATCGGGATTTGTAAAAAAAATTATTTTTCAATTTTTTTTTCAATTAACTATTTAATGAGCCGTAAGGGAATGGGACCCACACCCGCTTGTTTAATAAGCCAAAGGCTTAACCACTATACCACCGAGGTCCCAAAAGGAAATGTATTTTGAGCAAAAAAATTTTGAATAAAATTTTCCAATTTATTTTATTTAATAAATACGGATTGAAATTTGGGTAAAGTTTTTTTTAAGATTTATGCAATTTTTATTAATACCTATGTATTTAGTATTTATTTAATTTTTACTTTGTTGATAATTTTTTTATGTTTAACAATAAAATATTTAATCATTAAATTTTTTTTTTCTATTTTGTTATTAATATAAAGTAATAACATATTAAATTAAAATCATTGGAATCATTGAATAATTTAAAATTAAAATCATTGTATACATATTTATCATAAATACAACAATTTCTATATTACCATTTACCACTATTATATATTATAATTCTTACTTTATTAAAATATACAAAATGATATAAATGGGACTCCCTCTAATGAAATTTACACGTAGTCTTACGGGAAAACGCGGGAGTCCTCTTAAAAATGTTAAAATAACTAAAAAACTACTGATGTTTTTTAATTATGTTAAAAGAGTAAATTGTTACTTTTAACAATTTAATTAGTAACAAAAGAAAATTTTAACTTTAATTTTTTCATTCATAAGTATGGATTTCAATAACTTACTTCCAAAAAGACTGTACTACTCAATTAAAGCTTTCTTACCCAGAATGTGGTACTTCTTTTCCTTTAGGTGCTTGTAAATGTGCTAAAAAAAAAATGATTTCAAATTAAATTTTTTTTTTATGAAGAGAATTCTTTTTAAGATTTATTTATATATAAATTTCATAATTATTTATTAAATTTATTTATATTACAACTTAGATTGAATTTGTACTACTTACCGAAGTCGCTGAAATCCGCCAATGCCGGTCCAAAGCCCGGATGAGAAAGGAGGAGGGGAAGGAGTACCAACATCGTTAAAAAACCTAGGTTTAGCTGGCCCGGCTGATAGCACCTTGTGAGGGCTCCTGGCGAGGATACACGTGAAAACTGGTCAACGGCTTCGGAGGCGGATGAGATGAAAATCCAACGGCGAAGAAGGCGGATGAGCCACCCATATGGGTTGCGCAGGGTTTGTAGCCCGGCCGTAAAATTAATTTACACATGAAACGGAATCAAGCCTCGGAAATTTAACAGATTCTTCGGTAACGACTTTTGGCTTTCGTAAAAGGACAAGATTTGCAACATGGAATGTTCGAACGCTCACGGAACCATCAAAACTTGCGCAAGTATGCCGGGAAATGGACCGCTATTGTCTCGAAATATTAGGATTAAGTGAAATGAGATGGAAGGGACAGGGAAGCTTTCAAGCACAATCCGGACACTACCTCATGTATAGTGGAAATAACATCTCCCATGTAAACGGGGTGGGAATTTTAATAACACGAAGAATGAAAAGGGCGCTAATGGAATTTAAACCTATATCCGACCGTATCATCACAGCACGTTTTCATTCCAAATTCCGAAACATCGCTGTTATTCAATTAAAATATACTAATCTTTTTACCAAACAAGTGCTATTGCATTTAAGTTTAATTCATTTTTGTTTGTTAACATATAAATTTTATAGAAAAAACTAGACATGATACCCTTTCGTATGCAAATTTAGAAGTGATACCAAATTGCTATCACTTCGTATGCTACGCCTTCAAGAATTACCAAACGATGATTTTTTCAACTGACATCACGTCAAAATGCCAACATTGCGCCAATATCACTTTTGAGCCTTGAAGAATAGCCAATTATCACTTTTGTGATACTGATCGTATGCTACGCCTTTAAGAATCGGGGTGGTTATTATTAGGAATGGAAAAGATTTCTAATTCTATTTTTTCGCAGATCGCTGTTTTCCGATTTTCTGTATCAATAAAAATAACAAAAATACAACAATGAACCAGCAAAAAAAAAAAAGAGTGTCCGTTAAATAAGTTTTACGATATTAAAAAAACTGGCGAAAATTTTTATTATACATACTAACTTTATGAAGTTCCAATTTTAAAAATAATTAGGTACCTATTTATAATTTATTTCGTTTAATAATTTTATAAGGATGCGTTATATATTCTGGATATGATGAAGAAAATGAATAGAATATTAAAAGTATGTTGAAAAAATAATTCGAATATTTTGATTTGGATTTACCTACACAATAAGTAAAAATAATTAAATTTATACATATATTGTACTGTTTTCAAAATTCATTTATAAAATAAAAACTCCTTAGTTCTTTTTTTGTTAATTTATTAATATATTTTATTAAAAACTTTTAATTTTATCTGATGGTTTTTTACAATTTGACTCAACCATCTGAGTCTTAAAATAATAATGCTCCTGTCTTTTACCAAAGAAAGACTTTTATAAATTTTCTTACTTACAATAATACAAATACAATAATACAAATACAATTTAGTTTGTTACAAAGCAATATTACAAATTAGTTACAATACAATATTGTTCTATCCAAAAATAGACCAATATGTCAAGAATCATGCTGGCAATGCAAACCAGGATGTATTTACAAAATATTTTAGTTCAATATTGAAATATGAGAAATTAGTTCTACTTTCTTTGTTTAAATTTATTCTTTATCTTTATTTTAATTCTTATTAATATTTTAAGTATATCCATATGTAAACCATATGTTACATTATACTTTAACCTACTTTATTTATAGCTAAAAAGAAATTGAAAATAATATAGTTCTAATTTTAATTATTATACAATATTTTAGTTTATTTAGTATTTACTTATGCATGTTTTGGAGTGGCATATTACACCTTCCCCCATGGAAAAAAAAAAATTATCAGAAATTGTGATAATTTTTAGTTCAATGTTACTAGTAATTATTTTTTTTTTTTTTTTTTTTTTGTTTTGTAATTTGAGACATTTTGTATTTTGCTTTTTTTTTTATTATTTAAAAAATATTATTATATTATATGTAAACAAACTTATTGTTATGTATATGATTGTAAAAAAATTATGATTAAGTTTAATTTGTTAAAAAAAAAGAATATTTTATTTATATATATTTATTCAATAAACATTTTTAACAGATTATTATGAACTAGTTTTGTCTTCCTACCTATTTTAATAGTAGTATTTTCTGGGGAATTTATTTCTACAACTTCGTAAGGCCCTAGATAACATGAGGTTAATTTTTTATTTTTCGGTACTTTATCGAGTAGCCAAACTTTATCTCCCACAATAATATCTAGTAATCTAGTATTCTTATCGTAGATTCTTTTGTTTATTTCTTTGGATTTAATTAAATTATTTCTAGCTTCATTATAACTATTTTGAAGGCGTGATTTTAAGTTGAGAACGTAATCGTCAATATTATACAAAGGTTCAATAGTTTTAGAGATAGTTGATGGTAATTCAGGTTTTATACCAAATAATATTTCATACGGTGTAAATTTTGTTGAAGTACTAGGAGTTGTATTATGTGCAAAAATAGCAAAGTCTAACCACGTATCCCAATTATCAGGATCTTTATTTGAATAACAACGCAAATAATTTCCCAAAGAACGATGTGCTCTTTCTAGGGAACCATTGGATTCTGGATGATAACTGGTTGTGTTTATCTTTTTGATTTTTAATAATGAACAAGTCCTCTTAAACACTTCACTCATAAAATTAGTACCTTGATCAGTTAGAACTATTTTTGGAGTACCAAAAATGCAAATGATCTTCCGTACAAAAACATCGGCTAAAGTGACAGCTTCTTGATTAGGAATAGGAATAGCTAACATAAATTTAATGAGTAAATCTTGAAACGTTAGTATATACATATTACCCGATTCAGAAGTAGATAATGGTCCTACTATATCCAAAGCAATTTTTTCGAAAGGTTTATTAGGAGTATCAGTTATTTTCATAGGCATTTTAGTTTTAAAGCTTAATTTATTTTTTTGACATATTTCGCAAGAAGATACATATTTAATTATAGTTTGCTTCATATTTTTAAAGTAAAACTTTTGTTTAAGTCTTTGCAGTGTACGATTTACACCTTGATGTTCTCCAACTGGACTATTATGATATTCTTCTAGAATTGTTTTGATTTCTGTAGGATCGGTAAGAGAAGTAATTTTGTTTTCTAGTATATTATCGTCTGATTGCATATTTTGATTTGTAATATGTTTATTATCTTGGTCAGAATAGTTGTTTTCAGAATTATTATGGGTTTTGTCTTGTAATTCGTTCTTTTGACTGTGATTAATTTTATTAGATTGTGCTCTTGTAATAACGTTAATATTGGATATTTTTAATCTAGATAAAGCGTCTGCATTCGTATTCAAGTGACCCGATTTGTGGATAACACAATAATCGTATTCTTCTAATTTAATACGCCAGCGCATAATTCTAGAAGTTGGATTATTAATTTTAAAAATCCAAACAAGGGGTTTGTGATCGGTAACAACCGTAAATTTTCTACCATAAAGATATGGTCGAAAATAAGATGTTGCCCAAACGACTGCTAACGCTTCTTTTTCAATAGTGGAGTAATTACGTTCGGCTTTGTTTAGTGTTCTACTAACATAAGCGATTGGTAGATCCATTACTTTACCTTGTTCTAAGGTTTGTTGCGATAAAACAGCACCTAAAGCTGTGTCGCTCGCATCCGTTGTGAGATAAAATTCTTTCGTGAAATCAGGATATTGTAATACTGGGTATTCAGTTATAGCTTTTTTTAAGATTTTAAAAGATTCATCGCAAAATTTATCCCAAACAAATTTAGCATCTTTTTTTAATAATTTATTCATTGGTTGCGCTATAGCTGAGAACTTTGGTATGAATTTACGATAATATCCTATCAATCCTAGAAAAGATTTAATAGCTTTTTGGTTTTGTGGTGGATCTATATTTAAAATTGTATTTATTTTGTTTTTATCGGGTTTAATGCCCTTTTCTGTTATAACATGACAAGATATAACACTTCTTTATGTAGAAATTTGCATTTATTAGGTTGTAATTTTAAATTATATTCTTTTAATACTTCAAAAACTTGAATTAATTTTTGATTATGGTCAACGAGATTTTCAAAAGGCATACGTGTAAATTCAAAATGACCATACGGTGTACTAAAAGCTGTTTTTTCACGATTTTTTTCTGCAACACCGATTTGATGGAACCCGTTTGCTAAATCTAAAGTGGAAAAATATTTGGATTCTCCCAACTGTCCAAGAATATCTTCAATATTTGGCAGGGGATATGAATCACTTATGGTGATTTCATTTAATTTCCGATAATCAACCACGACACGCCATTTTTTATTTCCGTTAGCATCTGGTTTTTTAGGAACGACTAATAATGGACTGTTCCAAGAGCTTTTACTATGTTGTACTATCGCTTGCGTTAACATTTCGTCAACTTGTCTTTTTATTTCGGATTTATGAATTTCTGGCAGTCTATAAGGTCTAACATTAACGGGTGGTTTATCAGATTGTATGTTTATTTCGTGTTTAATTGTATCTGTACAGGTCAACTTATTACCTTCTAAGTAAAACAATTGATTATAATCTCTACATATGTTTATGATGGAAGTTTTTTCTTCCGAATTAAGATGAGACAGATCTAATTGTTCATTTAAGTTTTTTAAACGATTTTCTATTAAATTAGTAATTTCAGCTTGTGCTAAAGTATAAATATTAAAATTTTCGATAGGAGAAAAATTTATTTTTAATTCTTCATTGCGTAATTCATATGGCTTTGCATTTACGATTATTATACTAAGATATATGTAACCCTTTTCTGGTTTTACGATAGTATTGGTTATAAATATCCCATTTAATTTATTAGGATTTAACATTGTAATTGATTCTTCCTGAATTGTTACAGGACCGTATTTAATTAATTTTTCTGTGCGTGGTGGTATTACCACAACTTTATTTTCTGTTTGAAATTTGATTGGAACCTTTAAATCATTAAAATTAAAAATTACTTGATCATTACCATAGTCGATAACTGCTTTAGTTTTATTCAAAAAGTCTTCGCCAATTATACCATCTTGTGCGATTGGAAAATTAGCGGAAACTACATGAAAAAGTATAGCATATCTTTTCAGTTTATGACCAGGAACCTCAATAAATAATGTAGTAGTTCCAATTGTATTAATAGGTCCGGGTGAAATACCTTTCAATTCAATGGACATGAGATCAACATATGTGTTGTCATGCAAAGCATTTAGTTTAATAATGCTTATATTTGCACCAGAATCTATCAACAAATTAGTAAATTGATTTTCCGCACCCTGCATTTCTAGCGACAGGATACTGGAAAAAGTACGATTTTTTAATTGATTTAACATTATTGTTTCTGTTAAATTTTGATTAAATTTTTGATTTGAAATTTCTCTTGATATAGGATTTAGTTTTGAATTTAGATTTAGATTTTGATTTTGAATTTGATTTCGAATTCGATTAAGATTTGGATTTTGAATTTGATTTTGATTTTGAATTCGATTTTGATTTTGAATTCGATTTTGATTTTGATTTTGATTTTGAATTCGATTTTGAATTTGATTTTGATTTTGAATTTGATTTTGATTTTGATTTTGAATTCGATTTTGATTTTGATTTTGAATTCGATTTTGATTTTGATTTTGAATTCGATTTTGATTTTGATTTTGATTTCGATTTTGAATTTGATTTTGATTTTGATTTTTATTAAATTTGGGATTTGGCATTATGTTTGATTTAGAATTGGAGCTCTCTATTTTAATTGGCTCGCCTGTGTCCTGAGGCCCGAGGGACCAGGCTGCTGGTAGTTTTCCTCATTTGTATGAGTTTGGGAATGATTAATATTATTCTTTTTATTTTTATTAAATGCTAGTTTCCTGCATTCTTCTAAAGTATGTCCAGGATTTTTACAATAACGACAAATTTTCTCTTGTGTTATTGTATTTACTTGTGGACTGGAATTGGAGTTTGTAAACCGCGGGTTATTAAATTTTGCGGAATTATTTAAGTTAGTTCTGAAATTTTGATTAAAATTTTGACGTACAACCGACCGTCGGCAATCTCTAGTGTAATGTGTACTTGTTTTACACAAATTACAATAGGGCATTTTGTTGTGATTATAATTATTATTATTATAATAATTTTTATTTTGGTTGCTACCTTTATAATTGGTAGCTAAATTTAATTTCTCTTCATTGATAGCTAAATTTATAGATTCGCTCAATGAGGGCAATCTGGCTGTGCGAACAATTATTCTTAGTGGATCTGATAATCCATTCATAAAATTGTTCATTACTAGAGATTCATTTAATTCGTGTATCGCTAGCACACCGTCTTGGGTCATGGAATCTTTAACACTTGCAATATTCAATTCGTCAAGAAGCCTTTCAGTTCTTTCCGAATAGTGTGTTACCGATTCCCTAGGACCTTGACTCAAAGAAAATATTTCTACTTGAATTATCTGGGTGGATCTCGTTTTGGAGAATTTCTCTGTAAGAGAAGTTTTGAGATCTTCCCAGTTATCACTTTTTTGATATCGTAATGTGGCGTTATATGCCCGCCCGGAAATTTTAGCAGTAATGACTTCTAAAAAGTCTGTTAAGTTGTCGTCCTTTATTGCTTTGTCGTGTTGTATTTCAGCGAGTTGCAGAAACCTATGTAATTCGTTAGAATCTCCGCTAAACACGGGAATCATTTTGTTTGCTCTGTCAATGTCGAAATGAGTCATTTTGTTTAAATTATTGTCTTCTGATTTCTTAGTCAATACTTCAGATTCTATCCCTACAAGATCTGTAGTCACTTTAATTAAGGACGATGGCTTTGGTGGAGAGCGAGAAATAGGCATAGGGACTGGTTTTGGAATTTTCCTCGTTCTTAAACTGAGGTTCATACAAAACCAAAAAATATAATTTTAGCAAATATAATTTCTCTAATATGTTAATATGTTAATTTGATAATATGATAGAAGAATATATATATTTTTTAATTTTGATGTAGAATTTTAATCTTAACTTCTTTTTTTTTTTTTTTTAGAAAAAATGTAAAAATATTCTCTTTTTTTTTTTTTTTTATGTTGATAATTTATTTTTATAAATAAATTTTAATAGCAAAAGTAAAAAAATTTTTTTTTTTTTTTATATGAATAGAGAAAAATTTATTAATGTTTAATTATAATGTTTAAATTAATTAATTATAATTAATTGCAAAATGTTGTAGGTATATAAAAAGTTTTTTTTTTTTTATAGCAAAAATTTTATATTTGGTGGCATATCATATTTTATATTTAATTTAATTTAATTTTAGTATATAATAAATATTTTTTTTTTTAAGTAATTTGATGTAACATAATTTATTCTTATATATAAATTTTTTTTTTTTTTTTTTTTTTATTTAGAAAATTTTTTTTTTTATACAAATATTACATTTTGTAACATACTTATTAGTAAAAATCTTTTTTTTTTTTTATTTATATAATTTACCACTTACTTTTAAGCTGGATCTTGGAATTGTCTGGATGCCTTCTTGATGAGACAATGCTTTAATGTGTCATATACAATGACAACAGTGACGGCTATTAATACCTCCTTTAAAATCTCCTCTGTGCTGTTGTTCAAGTAAACGCTCTGCGCTGCACCCATGGAATCGGATGGAAACGGCGCTCTTGGCCCCCGTTTCAAATAATTTTTTTTTTTTTCACAATTAGTTTGCTTAATTGAAACGGCACTCTTGGCCCCCGTTTCAAATTTTCACAAGATATATATATTATATATATATATACATATAAATATTTTTATATATTTTTTTTTTTTTTTTTAACGGCTCTTTTGGCCCCGCATGTCTTTAAAATTCACTTTTTTTTATAAATATTTTTATATATATTTTTTTTTTTTTAACGGCTCTTTTGGCCCCGCATGTCTTTAAAATTCACTTTTTTTTTATAAACTTTAATAAAAAAATTAATTGAAGTCTAGAATAATTAACACATTCCAGACCCCACACCTGACACCAATGTATAAAATTTATAAAATAAAAACTCCTTAGTTCTTTTTTTGTTAATTTATTAATATATTTTATTAAAAACTTTTAATTTTATCTGATGGTTTTTTACAATTTGACTCAACCATCTGAGTCTTAAAATAATAATGCTCCTGTCTTTTACCAAAGAAAGACTTTTATAAATTTTCTTACTTACAATAATACAAATACAATAATACAAATACAAATTAGTTTGTTCAAAGCAATATTACAAATTAGTTACAATACAATATTGTTCTATCCAAAAATAGACCAATATGTCAAGAATCATGCTGGCAATGCAAACCAGCATGTATTTACAAAATATTTTAGTTCAATATTGAAATATGAGAAATTAGTTCTACTTTCTTTGTTTAAATTTATTCTTTATCTTTATTTTAATTCTTATTAATATTTTAAGTATATCCATATGTAAACCATATGTTACATTATACTTTAACCTACTTTATTTATAGCTAAAAAGAAATTGAAAATAATATAGTTCTAATTTTAATTATTATACAATATTTTAGTTTATTTAGTATTTACTTATGCATGTTTTGGATTGGCATATTACAATATTGAGTTAGGTATTCTTATGGTCGTAAATGTAAATTTGCTGTCAATATGCATATTTTGAATTTACGAATAAAAATTATGTAAAAAATCATTGCTAACTGAACCTGGTCGTAAATGAGAAATATGTGTAAAGTAAATGTCAACTTTGCAAACTAAATTTTTTATTTACAATCAGTTTACCAAGTAGTAAGGTACAGTTTTTTGAGCGTTCAGCGTTGTTTTATTTTTATGATTAATAATGTAAGTAAGAAAATATTATGTCTTTTTTTGTAAATTAATTTAAATTTAAATTAACAGGAGTGAAACTAAAAGTGAATCACAAAGTTTGTTGTGGGACACATCCACCTTAAAACTACTAATTTGTACAAGATTAGCGATGGAAACTCATTTCAAAAGTGGAAAACAGATTGCAAATTGTTTGGTCTTAAAATCATAATAAATGTCAAATGGCTTATTTTACTATTTTTTTTCCAAAACGGCCGAAGTTTATTTTTTAACATCTACAATAAAAGTAGGATATCTTTAGTTTTAATTTATGACTAAGGAATTAAAATACTTACTATAAAGGTATGTTTTTTCATTCTAAAATGACTTCTAAATACTTCATCAGGAAATGATTAAATAGTTCTTATAAATCGTTTTGCTTTTGGCACTCTTTTATTTTGTTTTAATAATTTTTTAATCACTATGTTTCTTGTTTTTTCAAATTAATTATCTGAACTATGTACTATACTACCACTTTCATTATTTGTCCCTACAATGGTTTGTAAAAGTATTGATATTAAACTTTTTCACTAATAGTCGTTTTAGTAAATACAAAAAACAACACAAAAATAAAAAAATGCTTTAATATTTAAATTTAAATTTTATTAATTTTCCGTTTTTTGCTTGTTTCTTTCTCGGTTACTTCGTTTAGAATAAAAAAAAATTTTTGTATTAAATGAACATAGAGTCTGCACAATTGTTAAGTAAATGTAGAATGCAGGTAGATTTTTTTTTCAATATTGCACAGTACGCCAACTGACAGCAAATTTATTGTCAATCTGCAGCATTTATGAAAACACTCATAGAAAATCGCAAGTATTTTTTAAGATAAGTCATTTAGAAGAGCTTTCTCTCACAAATATTAACAATGTGTACTAATACATTTAAATATTTTCGATGTCCAGGCCTTCTGAAAGAATTAATGTAGCTTCTGCATGGCCTGATGATATTGTCCGTCGTGCTATGTATATAGTTACTTTATGTCACAACAAAACATAGATATCGATCCCGATATAATTTGGGAATTTCCCAAAAAGGCGCGCCGTGTTACAACCGTCAATCTTATACGTAAATTTCCTCAGTTTGGAACCAAGTAACTTTTTGAATAGACATGTTTGTGAAAGCATACAATTTTTAACTTATATATATAATTAATTTATAAAGGTAAATATTTACTTGTAATTTATATTATAAACGTTTGGCCTAAATTCAATCAAAAAGTTCTAGGTTCTGAACCCATGGTCCAATCCCGAACTTACGCAATCCCCAAAGTAGATTTATTACTAGTAACCTACAGCACAAATTTGATGAAGATAGCGTCATGAGTTGTTGAGTTATCGTGATTTTTTATATATGTTCGTTAGCCCTTGGACCGATTAAAAGGTCCAGAATCCGAACCCATGGGCCGATTTCGCCCATATGCAATCCCCGCTGTTCTTTCAGTCCTAGAAACCTATAGTTAAAATTTCATCAAGACAGCTCTATTATTTTTTGAGCTATCGTGCCTATGCTAAATCGACTAAGAGGTCACGCTGATCACAAATATATATACTTTTCCAAATCTAGCTCGCTTCCTTTAGGTGGTTACAAACACCATACCAAAGTTAATATACCCCTTTACCTATACTATAGGTGTAGGGTATAAAAAGTACGTTTTCATCTCTTAGATGTCGCTCTGTGGAATTCTTGTTATATACATAAAAAGGGTGTTCAAAATTGAGGTATCATTTTAATTTTAATAAAAAAAAAAGATTTTTTTTTTAAATATTAAATATATTTTATTTTAATTTATTACAAATAGATAATAAAATCAAAAACATATAAATAAAAAAATTTCATTCTTAGAATTTCGAGAACAGGTAATATTTCCTTTGTTCGGAATAGGAAACACGATTTCTAATTCGGAACCAACAACAAGTCAAGCAACACAACAGTTTGTTCAACATTTTCAGGAAAAATATCCAGTCTATGAGAACAACTTTCTTACGTTGTAAACAGTGTTACAAAGATGGTATTAGGCATCGTATCGATGTAAAATTTGTGATAATAAACCTGCATTGTGTGCTGGACTATGTTTTCAAAAATGACACGCTTTAATTACCAGTAAGAAGCTAAAATCTGAATTTTAATATTTTTATTTTTTGTTTTCTATTGAATATTTGTTTTTTTTTTTTGGTTTTTCTAAGCGTTATTTATTTTTATAATTTTCTAATTGAATAAAGCATTATGGCCAATATTGTGAGTGTCAATTATCAGCAGTCATTTGTTACAATTTGTGACAGCTTTTAAAAATTTTTATTAACCTTATCGTGAATATCAAATACATGAAAAATTTCATAACTATTGTGAATTTAATCAAATGTTATCTGATATTTTGGTATCGCGAATATCGATAATAAAGATGACTTAAAAAAAACTGGTGATGGACCAAACAGCCAACATAGATTTTCGGACAATAAGAAGTTTCCAATGGCTTCTAACACATGCTGAAAAGTAGGTTTAGAAAAACGAATATATCACCCCTAGTCTTAATTCCCTCCTAGGGCTAAGTCGGAGATAATCTACGAAAGAAATATTCATTCGTACCATATTCGGACATCTTAATCATGATCAATTCACTTCTGTACATAAAGTTTTAAATGAATTTACATTTTTATTTAATTGTTTAGTTAAATTTGTTTTATAAAAATATTAAATATTTTTTACTCTTTTCAAAATATTTTTCAAAAATTATTACTACAAAATTGAAAATAATCATAATTTTTACGTAAAAAAATTAATTCAAACGACAAAGTTGCCATTGCAAATTTAATTTCTACGATGAATTTAGAATCGCTTAAAATTTTTGTTCGTAGCGTAGCCAATTTTCGTAGAAAGTCTACGAGTGAATTTAGAATAGGGGTATATTTAATAAATCTTAAAGCAATTTAAATTTAGTTTTCCAATTGCATTGTGGTAGAAGTGCCCTTAAAATTTTTTCGTATTAGTTTAACTAGCAAAGCTTCTTGTATTAATTGTTCTTCGTCTGAAAATAATATAACTCCACTGATGTCATATATAATCTTAAAAAAAATACAAAGAAACAAACAAGCAATAATTTTCAAATTTAAAAATTAATATTTACCTGTTTTCGATTTTTAAAATTAATGTTTTCTTTATTTGTTTATTTCAAAGGTGAAACTTAAAACGATTTAATTTAGTTGCCAAATAAAAATTTCAAAAAAAAAAATTAATGTCAATTAGTCACAATTCACAATAGCAAATTTTTAAAAAAAAACATCAGAATCAGTTCACGATACTGTTTATAATAAATTTTATCAATTAGTACATTGTGCTAATACACTCACGTTAAGTCCCTAAGCATATTAAACTATTATAAGATGTAAAACAAAATGGTCTAAAAGCATGCGAACTTTGAAATTAGCGTATTATTTTTATACTAAAGTTATAACGTCTATTTCCGTCATTGTGTACGTATTGATCAAATTTTTATTAGAGAAACTGCCATGAAGGTTATAAACAAAAAAATATAAACCCAGTATATCTGCCTAATTATGTTGAAAATGACATGACGGAAATAGACATCAAAAATTAAATGTTCACATGTTCACCGACTCTTGAAGGTCATAGGTTATACGAAGCGCTTCTCAGCTCGTCTCTTCTAAAAAAATTATTACGTCTGGTTTTTCTTGAAGACTTTTTTTTGAGGTGATGTCATTTTTATAAAGTTGATATAGCCATTACAATTTTTTTTTTTTTACTTTTTAGTTTTTGTTGTTTTCAAAATTTATAAATATGTATGCGTTTTTTTTTATATCAAATATAATTATAAATTAATACAGAATTTTAGAAGAAGTATAAGAAATAATTTAAGTCCTTTTGAATAACCTACACATTTTAAATAAAAAAAAGGATGTTGAACTACTTAAATTATTATTATGTACCTTTAATTTTGCAGATTAAGAAGTTTAATCAATATATTTGTTTTAACCTGCATTTAACATTACAAGTAACTGAAATTAAAATTTATGAAATTCTTTATTTTTTTTTTAAACATATGAAAGTTCTCAGGTATATAAACTTAAATGTTTGTATGTATTTTTTAAAACATGAAAATTTTGAGGTACCCAAACTAAAATGTTATTATGTAAGTATAAAAGCATGCATATTAAAATATACTAATCTTTTTACCAAACAAGTGCTATTGCATTTAAATTTAATTCATTTTTGTTTGTTAACATATAAATTTTATAGAAAAAACTAGACATGATACCCTTTCGTATGCAAATTTAGAAGTGATACCAAATTGCTATCACTTCGTATGCTACGCCTTCAAGAATTGCCAAACGATGATTTTTTCAACTGACATCACGTCAAAATGCCAACATTGCGCCAATATCACTTTTGAGCCTTGAAGAATAGCCAATTATCACTTTTGTGATACTGATCGTATGCTACGCCTTCAAGAATCGGGGTGGTTATTTTTAGGAATGGAAAAGATTTCTAATTCTATTTTTTCGCAGATCGCTGTTTTCCGATTTTCTGTATCATTAAAAATAACAACAAGTAAAGAAACAGTCAGTCGGTGCAACCGACTTAGAAATACCCTACACCTATTTGGTTCAAATTTAAGGACATATCCATAAGTCATTTTAACACCATAAAAGCTGTTATTAATTTGATCGTAAGACATAGCTAACCAAATTAACTTTATAATACAAAAAACATTTTCTAATTACACTATCTATTAAAAAATATTACAAATTCTTACTAATTTATCTATTTAAAAATATTAAAAAACAAACAAACTTGAAATAAATGAAAATATATTTATTCCAATTCAATTACAAAATGAAAAAATTCTAATTATTAAATTTTGCGATAAAAAGATAATCAAAGCATAATCATAAAGTAACATATAATATAGAGTATTCACGTAGAGTAAAATTTTTTTACCAATTTTTTTAAAAAATATTTTTCGTTTTTACTCAGTACTCAAAAATTATTCTCATAACAATTATTTTTACTTAAAAATTGAGAATAATTTGTTTTTAAACTCATAAATAAAAAAAAATTCTTCTCAATTTCTTGTTTTGAGTATTTATTAATATACCTTTAAAAAACTATATGAAGGGTATATACATACATACATACATATTTATTTTTATACATTATTCTTCTTATTCCATATAAAAGTATGAAAAGTTAAATCTATACTGCATGCATAGTGTATAGGTATATTAACACATATAAAATATTTAAGGTCTTTTTACTTTTTTTTCGTTACTTTGATTTGAAATTAAAAAAACTAAATAGAGATTTTACATCTTTTATTGATGCATGTGTGAAATATGAAATTAAAACAGCTAAGTGTATTTTTCGTTCTTCTTGTAAATCAAAATAGAAAAATTTATTTTCATATTTATTATTTGTAACTTTTGATATTAATGTTGAATGAATGTGATGTGCGACAGACAAGCTTATTATTAAAAGTTGTATGGCTTGAAAAATCATAAATAATCTTATCATTTTAATAAGTATATATGTATAAGAATTTTACGTTTAAGAAGAATTTAGTTCGTTATTTTGATTGACTCAAATTTTTTTTTTTAAAATTTAAATGGACATGAAAGGTAAAAATATAAAATTTAATAAAATTTCAATATTTTTTTAAATAATTCTGTTTTATTATTAATTCTTAAGTTAGTTAATAAAGGAAAAAGCCAAATGGAATAAGTATTGCATTACATTATTGAAAAATATATAAAAAAGCTTTAATATTTTATATTCCATTCGGCATAAAAAACCCTTATAGCAAAAAAAAAATATAATATAAAATATGTACATAGGTAGTGGTGTTGCCTAATTTCGAACATGTCCTATAATCGAACACTTTTTAAAAAAACTAGTATAATAACAAAATTTGACTTATTTTAAAAACGGTTTTTTTTTTAATTTATTTGTTGAAGTTTCCCCTACCCTTACCAAAAAAAGCAGAACAAAAAATAAGTTAATTATCTCTCAAAACGCTAAAATTTGAAACTGGTTTTTAAACACTGCGTTTTTCATTAAAATTGCTAATAAAAAAAGAGTTTTAAGGGTTGCAGAAAATAGTGTTTTTTTATGAAATCTGTAAGCAAATTGTTTAAAAATTTATTTATTCATGCAAAGGAATATTTATTTATTGAATTTTCTTAAAAATTAAAGAAAAATATTAAAAATTTGTTTATATTTTTGACCTGTTCGAACAAAGGAAACTAAAATACACAAATTTCTTATTTCGAACACGGCGTTCGAATTTAGGCAATCCAAATTAGTTTTAGATTCCCTTATTCGAACACAACGTTTTCTTCAGATTTTAAGTTTTTACACAACAATTTTTTAAACAAAATGAAAATGTTTCAGCAATATAGCGAGGATTCTTTGAAGGTTGCTTTCGGTAAAATCAGGGAAGGGTTTTTGAACGTTAGGGACGCCAGTAAACTCTTTCATATTCCGGTAACAAAGATAAGAAAATGAAAATGAACTATACAGTTCTGACTCAGAGCGAAGAAAAATGAATTGTAGAATAACTTAATTTGGCTAAATGCGGCTTTCAGCGGGTTCGTTCGAAATCTCGTTTTCTTGCAAAATTTTTTAAAACTATTGCGAAAAAATGGAAAAACAACTTAAATAATTTATTGTTGACTTATTATGTATGAAGAGAAATTAGAAGGGGTTTTAAAGTTGGGTACAAAATCTGGCTTCAAATAATCAGTTTGCTCGGGTTTGGGAGGCGGGAGTCCCCCATTATATTAAATGCTTTGATGCTTATATATGAAAATTTCAGTGAGATTTTGGAATTGCATACAAAATGAGGGTTCCAATAATAATAATTATATAATATTATTTGCTGACTCTTTAATCTTAATTTTTGATTCTAGTTTTGGATGCGAAATCTAGCAATAATTAAATTATCGGGGTTTCAGGCTGACCAATTTTTCTAGCCAATTTCTTTTTTAATTTTATATGTATTTTAGAAATCTAGTTTTTTTATACATATATAGGTATACCGAGAACTTTTACACCTATGTAAGGTCCATCAGGGTTGATTACGAAATCAGGATGTTGCCTTCTTCCAGAATATTTATTTAATTTGCTAGATTCTGAGTTAGAAGCGATTAGAGTTCAATTCAAAAAAATAGGATTGTGCCCTTTTCTTTAAAAATTAAGTAAAAAGTTTAAAAAAGAAATCAAAAATCAAAAATTTTGCTTTTAAAAATATTATTTATGAAATTTTTTTTTGATATGTTTTTTTTTGTAGATTTACTTTATTTTTTTGAGTTTCTTTTTCGTCCAAACCATTTTACTAAAAAAAAAAATTATTTGGTTGTAAAACTCGTTATTTAGATACGCGAGTTATAGAAAAGCGAGATTTCGTAACCAACCCACTTTTCACAAAAGCCAGAAGAGCTCCAAGATGTGGTCCAAAAAAGTAAGGGAGGAGAAAAGAATTACCCCTTTTACCAACGGCAGGCCAGGCAAAAATGATATTTTTAGGAAATATCATAAAGCATAAGGAAATATTCAACCGTAATCCAGAAACTATTACAAAGGCGTATAATAAAACGGAAGAAAACATTAGGAAATAGTTTAATGATCCAGAAAACCATTAAATTAAATTAAGTTATTTAATCTTTGTATTTATAAAGTTTGAATTCATAAGAAATAACAATATTTAAAATGAAAACATGGTATTTTTAATAGTAATTCTTTAAAAAAATTTGTGTTCGAACAAAGGAATATCTGCTTTCGAAAATAGGCAACTGGTGTTCGATTAAAGGCAAATTTGCGTTTTTTTAGTAATTTTTAAATAAAATTATTAATAATTTGTATAATTTAATTTAATTTAATTAGTTCGAAAGGTTATTAAATTTACTTTCGATTGATATATAAAACTAGTTATTCGGTCAATATACACATTATTTATGACTAATTAAAGTCGCAAGTATCGTTAAGTGTTCGATTATAGGGAACTTAACCCTATAAACAAAACAAAACAATTCATTGACTAAAAAAAATTATCGAAAACAAACAAAAATATTCATTAACTTAAATTTAGTTATTTACATTCCATATTTGCAAAATTATATTATGATTAGGTACTTCAATCGTGTTCATCCAATTTTCTCGTTCATGAAAAGAAAATAATATAGGTATCAAGTAAATTATTCAAAAAATAAAAATTATTTTAATAAATTAGTATTACAAATTACATACAAAAATTTAAACCACAGACAAATAGACAGACAGACGTACAAACATATGCAGACAGACGGACGGAAATAAAGAGACAAATAGACAGACAGACGGATATTATGAAATATATTAAAAATAAGTTATGCATTTAATATTTTAATTTTACTTTGATTACTCTCAGCTTTTTTTTCGTCATTTTTTAAAAGCTTTTCCCTTAACCATTTTGCTTGCTTTTTTAGCAAAAGATTAATTAGTAAAACCATGTAGCATATTTATCAGATTTTTTTGTGGCTTCTAAACAACAAGTTATACATACCTCATAATTACACCAAATTTTGGGGGATATGAAAAAAATTTTTTAACTGGAAATTCAAATTTTGTAAAAAAAAAAATTTCGTAAAAATATGTAATTACTTTAATAGTGATAACTTGTCATGTAGCGAATGTTATTTTTCTTTTTTAATTGCTTTTGTCTTATACTTATTCTAATAGAAAATTTATAAATTAATACTTACATGTAAATTTTGTTCCTCAATTTTTTTAATTCAAATTTTAATACTTAATAATATGTTCATAACAAAATAAACACTTGACACTTTTAAAAATGCACGCTTTTATTAAATTGATTATAATTCTTAATATCAAAATAAGAATACATAAAAAATAGAGAAAAATATCACATAAAAAAAGTACATTTACAAAAAAATATGTACACACAAACATTTTTCTTAACATTCATAAAAATATGCATAAAAATGTAAATATGTGAATATGTACATACATATACATAAAACATATACTGTTCATATAATATCATAATATTCAAATTATGAAGAATTTTTTTTTTTTCTAGAGCTTAAAAAAAATTCTTCTCAATTTTTAAGTAAAAATATTTGAGTTTTAAAATGAATTTTGAGTGTTGAGTAAAAATGGGACGGGATATTGAGTAAAATGGGACGGGATTTTTAAAAAGAAATGACTAACGAATTTTGTTCTACGTGAATACTCTATATATATGTTACTTTATGGCATAATATATTTAATAATCCAAATTTTTAAAAATTGCAATTATTTCAAATGGTTAGTTTATATACCTAATAGAAAAGCTTATAAACGCAAAATATGCAATAAATGTATTTCTAAAATACAATTAAAAGTTTACACCTTTTCATATAATTCATTAATATAAAAATAAATTTTACATAAATGCAGCAAGTACCTTTGAACATAGCTGAACCACTACAATTAAGTCTAGATTTCGGAGACACATAGGACATAGGAAATATATTCTTTGGCTTTGAAATTAAACTCGACCACAACCAATTCCCATGGTACTTTCATTATTAGTAACCTAGAGTTTAAATTTCATCAAAATACCGGCATTATTTTTTGAGTTATGGTGTTTTTAAGATATATGTTTGTTAGTCCTTGAACTTGTCAAGGGTTCCAGAACCCGAAACAATGGTACGATTTCGCCCATATGCAGTCCCGTCATACTTTCAATACTAGTTAACCCTTGTATACAATTGGAACGTTCTATCTTAATTTTAAGTTACTAGTTTTATTAATTTCGATGATAAGCTTTTACACATTGGGGGTCTAAGAGAGGTACTGAACCACCACTCCAATAGATCTAAAATTAGAGGGGCACGCAGGAAATAGTAAAGAACACCCATGTGCCAAATTTGAAGCTTCTACATTTGTTTCAAGTTACTATCTTTATTAATTTCGAAAATATGCTTTAAGGTCCTCGGAACTGAGTGCCTGGTCCCCGGCCCACTAGTCCAATGGGGCCCAAATTTCAAAGACACTTACGAAATAGGAAGGGACACCCTGATATCAAATTTGGAGGTTATATCTTCATTGGTTTCCGAATTACGCTAGTTTGGTCTAAATTCGATCAAAAAGTTCTCAGTTCCGAACCCATTGTCCAATCCTCACCGTACGTAATCACCGCCGTAGTTTCATTAACAATAACCTACAGCACAAATTTCATGAAGATAGCCTCATTAGTTGTTGAGTTATCGTGATTTTTTATATATGTTCGTTAGCCCTGACATCGACTAAAAGGTCCGGAATCCAAACCGTTGGGCTGATTTCGCCCTTATATAGTCCGCGCTGTACTTATAGTACTAGTTAACCCTTGTACACAATTTCAACGGTCTATCCTAATTTTAAGTAACTATTTTTAGTAATTTCGATTATAAGCCTTTTAAACTTGGGAGGTCTGCGAAGGTTACAGAACCACCACACCAATTGATCCCAAATTAAGAGAACATAGAAGAGATAGTAAAGACCACCATTGTGGAAAATTGGAAGCTTCTACATTTTTTCAAGTTGTTATCTTTATTAATTTTAAAGATATGCTATAAGGTCTTCGGAAATGTGTGGCTGGTCCCCGACCCACTACTCCAATGGGACCCAAATTCACAAGACACTTAGGAAATAGGAAGGGACACCACCATACCAAATTTGGAGGTTCTATCTTCATTGGTTTCGGAATTATGCTCGTTTGGCCTAAATTCGATCAAAAAGTTCTAGGTTCCGAACCCATGGTCGAATCCCGACCTTACGCAATTCCCGAAGTGGTTTCATTACTAGTAACCTACAGCACAAATTTCATGAAGATAGCGTCATTGGTTGTTGACTTATCGTGATTTTTTATATTTGTTCGTTAGCCCTGAAACCGATTAAAAGGTCCAGAATCCGAACCCATGGGCCGATTTCGCCCATTTGCAATCCCCGCCGTACTTTCAGTCCTAGTAACCTACAGTTAAAATTTCATCAAGATAGCTCCATTATTTTTTGAGTTATCGTGCCTACGGACGGACGGACGGACGGACGGACATGGCTATATCGACTCAGGCGGTCACGCTGATCACAAATATATATACTTTTCCATATCTAGCTCGCTTCCTTTAGGTGGTTACAAACACCATACCAAAGTTAATATACCCCTTTACCTATTCTATAGGTGTAGGGTATAAAAATACAACAATGAACCAGCAAAAAAAAAAAGAGTGTCCGTTAAATAAGTTTTACGATATTAAAAAAACTGGCGAAAATTTTTATTATACATACTAACTTTATGAAGTTCCAATTTTAAAAATAATTAGGTACCTATTTATAATTTATTTCGTTTAATAATTTTATAAGGATGCGTTATATTTATTTATGATTATTCTGGATATGATGAAGAAAATGAATAGAATATTAAAAGTATGTTGAAAAAATAATTCGAATATTTTGATTTGGATTTACCTACACAATAAGTAAAAATAAATAATAAAATAATTTATACATATATTGAGTTAGGTATTCTTATGGTCGTAAATGTAAATTTGCTGTCAATATGCATATTTTGAATTTACGACCAAAAATTATGTAAAAAATCATTGCTAACTGAACCTGGTCGTAAATGAGAAATATGTGTAAAGTAAACGTCAACTTTGCAAACTAAATTTTTTATTTACAATCAGTTTACCAAGTAGTAAGGTACAGTTTTTTGAGCGTTCAGCGTTGTTTTATTTTTATGATTAATAATGTAAGTAAGAAAATATTATGTCTTTTTTTGTAAATTAATTTAAATTTAAATTAACAGGAGTGAAACTAAAAGTGAATCACAAAGTTTGTTGTGGGACACATCCACCTTAAAACTACTAATTTGTACAAGATTAGCGATGGAAACTCATTTCAAAAGTGGAAAACAGATTGCAAATTGTTTGGTCTTAAAATCATAATAAATGTCAAATGGCTTATTTTACTATTTTTTTTCCAAAACGGCCGAAGTTTATTTTTTAACATCTACAATAAAAGTAGGATATCTTTAGTTTTAATTTATGGCTAAGGAATTTAAATACTTACTATAAAGGTATGTTTTTTCATTCTAAAATGACTTCTAAATACTTCATCAGGAAATGATTAAATAGTTCTTATAAATCGTTTTGCTTTTGGCACTCTTTTATTTTGTTTTAATAATTTTTTAATCACTATGTTTCTTGTTTTTTCAAATTAATTATCTGAACTATGTACTATACTACCACTTTCATTATTTGTCCCTACAATGGTTTGTAAAAGTATTGATATTAAACTTTTTCACTAATAGTCGTTTTAGTAAATACAAAAAACAACACAAAAATAAAAAAATGCTTTAATATTTAAATTTAAATTTTATTAATTTTCCGTTTTTTGCTTGTTTCTTTCTCGGTTACTTCGTTCAGAATAAAAAAAAATTTTTGTATTAAATGAACATTAGGTGTGGTCGTAAATGTAAACTTTTTGACGTAAAATATGCCATTTGACATTTATTATGATTTTAAGACGAAACAATTTGCAATCAGTAGACATTCAATTTACAAATAAATTTTTGTGGTCGTATAAGTAAATTTTTTAGTTTTGCAATGGATATAAAATCAACAGATTGTTTTTGTTTTCAACTTTTGAAATGAGTTTCCATCGCTAATCTTGTACAAATTAGTAGTTTTAAGGTGGATGTGTCCCACAACAAACTTTGTGATTCACTTTCAGTTTCACTCCTGTTAATTTAAATTTAAATTAATTTACAAAAAAAGACATAATATTTTCTTACTTGCATTATTAATCATAAAAATAAAACAACGCTGAACGCTCAAAAAACTGTCTTACTATTTGGTAAACTGATTGTAAATAAAAAATTTAGTTTGCATAGTTGACGTTTACTTTACACATATTACACATTTACAACCAGGTTCAGTTAGCAATGATTTTTTACATAATTTTTGGACGTAAATTCAAAATATGCATATTGACAGCAAATTTACATTTCCGACCATAAGAAGAGTCTGCACAATTGTCAAGTAAATGTAGAATGCAGGTAGATTTTTTTTTCAATATTGCACAGTACGCCAACTGACGGCAAATTTATTGTCAATCTGCAGCATTTATGAAAACACTCATAGATATCGCAAGTATTTTTTAAGATAAGTCATTTAGAAGAGCTTTCTCTCACACATATTAACAATGTGTACTAATACATTTAAATATTTTCGATGTCCAGGCCTTCTGAAAGAATTAATGTAGCTTCTGCATTGCCTGATGATATTGTCCGTCGTGCTATGTATATAGTTACTTTATGTCACAACAAAACATAGATATCGATCCCGATATAATTTGGGAATTTCCCAAAAAGGCGCGCCGTGTTGCAACCGTCAATCTTATACGTAAATTTCCTCAGTTTGGAACCAAGTAACTTTTTGAATAGACATGTTTGTGAAAGCATACAATTTTTAACTTATATATATAATTAATTTATAAAGGTAAATATTTACTTGTAATTTATATTATAAACGTTTGGCCTAAATTCGATCAAAAAGTTCTAGGTTCTGAACCCATGGTCCAATCCCGAACTTACGCAATCCCTAAAGTAGATTTATTACTAGTAACCTACAGCACAAATTTGATGAAGATAGCGTCATGAGTTGTTGAGTTATCGTGATTTTTTATATATGTTCGTTAGCCCTTGGACGGATTAAAAGGTCCAGAATCCGAACCCATGGGCCGATTTGGCCCATATGCAATCCCCGCTGTTCTTTCAGTCCTAGTAACCTACAGTTAACATTTCATCAAGACAGCTCCATTATTTTTTGAGCTATCGTGCCTACGAACGGACGGACATGGCTAAATCGACTCAAGAGGCCACGCTGATCACAAATATATATACTTTTCCATATCTAGCTCGCTTCCTTTAGGTGGTTACAAACACCATACCAAAGTTAATATACCCCTTTACCTATTCTATAGGTGTAGGGTATAAAAAGTACGTTTTCATCTCTTAGATGTCGCTCTGTGGAATTCTTGTTATATACATAAAAAGGGTGTTCAAAATTGAGGTATCATTTTAATTTTAATAAAAAAAAAAGATTTTTTTTTTAAATATTAAATATATTTTATTTTAATTTATTACAAATAGATAATAAAATCAAAAACATATAAATAAAAAAATTTCATTCTTAGAATTTCGAGAACAGGTAATATTTCCTTTGTTCGGAATAGGAAACACGATTTCTAATTCGGAACCAACAACAAGTCAAGCAACACAACAGTTTGTTCAACATTTTCAGGAAAAAAATCCAGTCTATAAGAACAACTTTCTTACGTTGTAAACAGGGTTACAAAGATGGTATTAGGCAACGTATCGATGTAAAATTTGTGATAATAAACCTGCATTGTGTGCTGGACTATGTTTTCAAAAATGACACGATATTTTTATTCTTTGTTTTCTATTGAATATTTGTTTTTTTTTTTTGGTTTTTCTAAGCGTTATTTATTTTTATAATTTTCTAATTGAATAAAGCATTATGGCCAATATTGTGAGTGTCAATTATCAGCAGTCATTTGTTACAATTTGTGACAGCTTTTAAAAATTTTTATTAACCTTATCGTGAATATCAAATACATGAAAAATTTCATAACTATTGTGAATTTAATCAAATGTTATCTGATATTTTGGTATCGCGAATATCGATAATAAAGATGACTTAAAAAAAACTGGTGATGGACCAAACAGCCAACATAGATTTTCGGACAATAAGAAGTTTCCAATGGCTTCTAACACATGCTGAAAAGCAGGTTTAGAAAAACGAATATATCACCCCTAGTCTTAATTCCCTCCTAGGGCTAAGTCGGAGATAATCTACGAAAGAAATATTCATTCGTACCATATTCGGACATCTTAATCATGATCAATTCACTTCTGTACATAAAGTTTTAAATGAATTTACATTTTTATTTAATTGTTTAGTTAAATTGATTTTATAAAAATATTAAATATTTTTTACTCTTTTCAAAATATTTTTCAAAAATTATTACTACAAAATTGAAAATAATCATAATTTTTATGTAAAAAAATTAATTCAAACGACAAAGTTGCCATTGCAAATTTAATTTCTACGATGAATTTAGAATCGCTTAAAATTTTTGTTCGTAGCGTAGCCAATTTTCGTAGAAAGTCTACGAGTGAATTTAGAATAGGGGTATATTTAATAAATCTTAAAGCAATTTAAATTTAGTTTTCCAATTGCATTGTGGTAGAAGTGCCCTTAAAATTTTTTCGTATTAGTTTAACTAGCAAAGCTTCTTGTATTAATTGTTCTTCGTCTGAAAATAATATAACTCCACTGATGTCATATATAATCTTAAAAAAAATACAAAGAAACAAAACAAGCAATAATTTTCAAATTTAAAAATTAATATTTACCTGTTTTCGATTTTTAAACTTAATGTTTTCTTTATTTGTTTATTTCAAAGGTGAAACTTAAAACGATTTAATTTAGTTGCCAAATAAAAATTTAAAAAAAAAATTAATGTCAATTAGTCACAATTCACAATAGCAAATTTTTAAAAAAAAACATCAGAATCAGTTCACGATACTGTTTATAATAAATTTTATCAATTAGTACATTGTGCTAATACACTCACGTTAAGTCCCTAAGCATATTAAACAATTATAAGATGTAAAACAAAATGGTCTAAAAGCATGCGAACTTTGAAATTAGCGTATTATTTTTATACTAAAGTTATAACGTCTATTTCCGTCATTGTGTACGTATTGATAAAATTTTTATTAGAGAAACTGCCATGAAGGTTATAAACAAAATGGCGGCTATCAACGTCTCTGACCCAGTATATCTGCCTAATTATGTTGAAAATGTCATGACGGAAATAGACATCAAAAATTAAATGTTCACATGTTCACCGACTCTTGAAGGTCATAGGTTATACGAAGCGCTTCTCAGCTCGTCTCTTCTAAAAAAATTATTACGTCTGGTTTTTCTTGAAGACTTTTTTTTGAGGTGATGTCATTTTTATAAAGTTGATATAGCCATTACAATTTTTTTTTTTACTTTTTAGTTTTTGTTGTTTTCAAAATTTATAAATATGAATGCGTTTTTTTTTATTTGATGATTCAATTATAAATTAATACAGAATTTTAGAAGAAGTATAAGAAATAATTTAAGTCCTTTTGAATAACCTACACATTTTAAATAAAAACAAGTAAAGAAACAGTCAGTCGGTGCAACCGACTTAGAAATACCCTACACCTATTTGGTTCAAATTTAAGGACATATCCATAAGTCATTTTAACACCATAGAAGCTGTTATTAATTTGATCGTAAGACATAGCTAACCAAATTAACTGTATAATACTAAAAACATTTTCTAATTACCCTATCTATTAAAAAATACTACAAATTCTTACTAATTTATCTATTTAAAAATATTAAAAAACAAACAAACTTGAAATAAATGAAAATATATTTATTCCAATTCAATTACAAAATGAAAAAATCCTAATTATTAAATTTTGTGATAAAAAGATAATCAAAGCATAATATATTTAATAATCCAAATTTTTAAAAATTGGAATTATTTTAAATGGTTAGTTTATATACCTAATAGAAAAGCTTATAAACGCAAAATATGCAATAAATGTATTTCTAAAATACAATTAAAAATTTACACCTTTTCATATAATTCATTTAAATATAAAAATAAATTTTACATAAATGCAGCAAGTACCTTTGAACATAGCTGAACCACTACAATTAAGTCTAGATTTCGGAGACACATAGGACATAGGAAATATATTCTTTGGCTTCGAAATTAAACTCGACCACAACCAATTCCCATGGTACTTTCATTACTAGTAACCTACTGTTAAATTTCATCAAAATACCGGCATTATTTTTTGAGTTATGGTGTTTGTAAGATATATGTTTGTTAGTCCTTGAACTTTTCAAGGGTTCCAGGACCCGAAATTATGGTACGATTTCGCCCATATGCAGTCCCGTCATACTTTTAATACTAGTTAACCCTTGTACACAATTGGAACGCTCTATCTTAATTTTAAGTTACTAGTTTTATTAATTTCGATGATAAGCTTTAACACATTGAGGGGTCTAAGAGAGGTTCTGAACCACCACTCCAATTGATCCCAAATTAGGGGGGCACGCAAGAAATAGTAAAGAACACCCCTGTGGCAAATTGGAAGCTTCTACATTTGTTTCAAGTTACTATCTTTATTAATTTCGAAAATATGCTTTAAGGGCCTAAGAACTGAGTGGCTGGTCCCCGATCCACTACTCCAATGGGGCCCAAATTTCAAAGACACTTACGAAATAGGAAGGGACACCCTGATACCAAATTTGGAGGTTCTATCTTCATTGGTTTCGGAATTATGCTCGTTTGGCCTAAATTCGATCAAAAAGTTCTAAGTTCCGAACCCATTGTCCAATCCTCACCGTACGTAATAACCGCCGTAGTTTCGCTGCCAATAACCTACAGCACAAATTTCATGAAGATAGCCTAATTAGTTGTTGAGTTATCGTGATTTTTTATATATATTCCTTAGCCCTGACATCGATTAAAAGGTCCGGAATCCGAACCGTTGGGCTGATTTCGCCCTTATATAGTCCGCGCTGTACTTATAGTACTAGTTAACCCTTGTACACAATTTGAACGGTCTATCCTAATTTTAAGTAACTATTTTTAGTAATTTCGATTATAAGCCTTTAAAACTTGGGAGGTCTGAGAGGGGTACAGAACCACCACTCCAATTGATCCCAAATTAGAGGAACACGCAAGAGATAGTAAAGAACACCCTTGTGGCAAATTGGAAGCTTCTACATTTTTTCAAGTTGTTATCTTTATTAATTTTAAAGATATGCTTTAAGGTCTTCGGAAATGTGTGGCTGGTCCCCGACCCACTACTCCAATGGGACCCAATTTCACAAGACACTTAGGAAATAGGAAGGGACACCACCATACCAAATTTGGAGGTTCTATCTTCATTGGTTTCGGAATTATGCTCGTTTGGCCTAAATTCGATCAAAAAGTTCTAGGTTCCGAACCCATGGTCGAATCCCGACCTTACGCAATTCCCGAAGTGGTTTCATTACTAGTAACCTACAGCACAAATTTCATGAAGATAGCGTCATTGGTTGTTGACTTATCGTGATTTTTTATATTTGTTCGTTAGCCCTGAAACCGATTAAAAGGTCCAGAATCCGAACCCATGGGCCGATTTCGCCCATTTGCAATCCCCGCCGTACTTTCAGTCCTAGTAACCTACAGTTAAAATTTCATCAAGATAGCTCCATTATTTTTTGAGTTATCGTGCCTACGGACGGACGGACGGACGGACGGACATGGCTATATCGACTCAGGCGGTCACGCTGATCACAAATATATATACTTTTCCATATCTAGCTCGCTTCCTTTAGGTGGTTACAAACACCATACCAAAGTTAATATACCCCTTTACCTATTCTATAGGTGTAGGGTATAAAAATACAACAATGAACCAGCAAAAAAAAAAAGAGTGTCCGTTAAATAAGTTTTACGATATTAAAAAAACTGGCGAAAATTTTTATTATACATACTAACTTTATGAAGTTCCAATTTTAAAAATAATTAGGTACCTATTTATAATTTATTTCGTTTAATAATTTTATAAGGATGCGTTATATTTATTTATGATTATTCTGGATATGATGAAGAAAATGAATAGAATATTAAAAGTATGTTGAAAAAATAATTCGAATATTTTGATTTGGATTTACCTACACAATAAGTAAAAATAAATAATAAAATAATTTATACATATATTGAGTTAGGTATTCTTATGGTCGTAAATGTAAATTTGCTGTCAATATGCATATTTTGAATTTACGACCAAAAATTATGTAAAAAATCATTGCTAACTGAACCTGGTCGTAAATGAGAAATATGTGTAAAGTAAACGTCAACTTTGCAAACTAAATTTTTTATTTACAATCAGTTTACCAAGTAGTAAGGTACAGTTTTTTGAGCGTTCAGCGTTGTTTTATTTTTATGATTAATAATGTAAGTAAGAAAATATTATGTCTTTTTTTGTAAATTAATTTAAATTTAAATTAACAGGAGTGAAACTAAAAGTGAATCACAAAGTTTGTTGTGGGACACATCCACCTTAAAACTACTAATTTGTACAAGATTAGCGATGGAAACTCATTTCAAAAGTGGAAAACAGATTGCAAATTGTTTGGTCTTAAAATCATAATAAATGTCAAATGGCTTATTTTACTATTTTTTTTCCAAAACGGCCGAAGTTTATTTTTTAACATCTACAATAAAAGTAGGATATCTTTAGTTTTAATTTATGGCTAAGGAATTTAAATACTTACTATAAAGGTATGTTTTTTCATTCTAAAATGACTTCTAAATACTTCATCAGGAAATGATTAAATAGTTCTTATAAATCGTTTTGCTTTTGGCACTCTTTTATTTTGTTTTAATAATTTTTTAATCACTATGTTTCTTGTTTTTTCAAATTAATTATCTGAACTATGTACTATACTACCACTTTCATTATTTGTCCCTACAATGGTTTGTAAAAGTATTGATATTAAACTTTTTCACTAATAGTCGTTTTAGTAAATACAAAAAACAACACAAAAATAAAAAAATGCTTTAATATTTAAATTTAAATTTTATTAATTTTCCGTTTTTTGCTTGTTTCTTTCTCGGTTACTTCGTTCAGAATAAAAAAAAATTTTTGTATTAAATGAACATTAGGTGTGGTCGTAAATGTAAACTTTTTGACGTAAAATATGCCATTTGACATTTATTATGATTTTAAGACGAAACAATTTGCAATCAGTAGACATTCAATTTACAAATAAATTTTTGTGGTCGTATAAGTAAATTTTTTAGTTTTGCAATGGATATAAAATCAACAGATTGTTTTTGTTTTCAACTTTTGAAATGAGTTTCCATCGCTAATCTTGTACAAATTAGTAGTTTTAAGGTGGATGTGTCCCACAACAAACTTTGTGATTCACTTTCAGTTTCACTCCTGTTAATTTAAATTTAAATTAATTTACAAAAAAAGACATAATATTTTCTTACTTGCATTATTAATCATAAAAATAAAACAACGCTGAACGCTCAAAAAACTGTCTTACTATTTGGTAAACTGATTGTAAATAAAAAATTTAGTTTGCATAGTTGACGTTTACTTTACACATATTACACATTTACGACCAGGTTCAGTTAGCAATGATTTTTTACATAATTTTTGGACGTAAATTCAAAATATGCATATTGACAGCAAATTTACATTTCCGACCATAAGAAGAGTCTGCACAATTGTCAAGTAAATGTAGAATGCAGGTAGATTTTTTTTTCAATATTGCACAGTACGCCAACTGACGGCAAATTTATTGTCAATCTGCAGCATTTATGAAAACACTCATAGATATCGCAAGTATTTTTTAAGATAAGTCATTTAGAAGAGCTTTCTCTCACACATATTAACAATGTGTACTAATACATTTAAATATTTTCGATGTCCAGGCCTTCTGAAAGAATTAATGTAGCTTCTGCATTGCCTGATGATATTGTCCGTCGTGCTATGTATATAGTTACTTTATGTCACAACAAAATATAGATATCGATCCCGATATAATTTGGGAATTTCCCAAAAAGGCGCGCCGTGTTGCAACCGTCAATCTTATACGTAAATTTCCTCAGTTTGGAACCAAGTAACTTTTTGAATAGACATGTTTGTGAAAGCATACAATTTTTAACTTATATATATAATTAATTTATAAAGGTAAATATTTACTTGTAATTTATATTATAAACGTTTGGCCTAAATTCGATCAAAAAGTTCTAGGTTCTGAACCCATGGTCCAATCCCGAACTTACGCAATCCCTAAAGTAGATTTATTACTAGTAACCTACAGCACAAATTTGATGAAGATAGCGTCATGAGTTGTTGAGTTATCGTGATTTTTTATATATGTTCGTTAGCCCTTGGACGGATTAAAAGGTCCAGAATCCGAACCCATGGGCCGATTTGGCCCATATGCAATCCCCGCTGTTCTTTCAGTCCTAGTAACCTACAGTTAACATTTCATCAAGACAGCTCCATTATTTTTTGAGCTATCGTGCCTACGAACGGACGGACATGGCTAAATCGACTCAAGAGGCCACGCTGATCACAAATATATATACTTTTCCATATCTAGCTCGCTTCCTTTAGGTGGTTACAAACACCATACCAAAGTTAATATACCCCTTTACCTATTCTATAGGTGTAGGGTATAAAAAGGATGTTGAACTACTTAAATTATTATTATGTACCTTTAATTTTGCAGATTAAGAAGTTTAATCAATATATTTGTTTTAACCTGCATTTAACATTACAAGTAACTGAAATTAAAATTTATGAAATTCTTTATTTTTTTTTTAAACATATGAAAGTTCTCAGGTATATAAACTTAAATGTTTGTATGTATTTTTTAAAACATGAAAATTTTGAGGTACCCAAACTAAAATGTTATTATGTAAGTATAAAAGCATGCATATTAAAATATACTAATCTTTTTACCAAACAAGTGCTATTGCATTTAAATTTAATTCATTTTTGTTTGTTAACATATAAATTTTATAGAAAAAACTAGACATGATACCCTTTCGTATGCAAATTTAGAAGTGATACCAAATTGCTATCACTTCGTATGCTACGCCTTCAAGAATTGCCAAACGATGATTTTTTCAACTGACATCACGTCAAAATGCCAACATTGCGCCAATATCACTTTTGAGCCTTGAAGAATAGCCAATTATCACTTTTGTGATACTGATCGTATGCTACGCCTTCAAGAATCGGGGTGGTTATTTTTAGGAATGGAAAAGATTTCTAATTCTATTTTTTCGCAGATCGCTGTTTTCCGATTTGCTGTATCATTAAAAATAACAAAAGTACAACAATGAACCAGCAAAAAAAAAAGAGAGTCCGTTAAATAAGTTTTACGATATTAAAAAAACTGGCGAAAATTTTTATTATACATACTAACTTTATGAAGTATACATCCATCAAAATTTTTTTCTTTTAAGGTTTGCAAAGCATTTCGGAAAGACTTATAATTTTATGTATCACGAGGATTTACAATTTCTTGTATCCCTAGTAACTTTTTCTTCACTTTACTTTTAAACTGCTCTACACCTTAAAAGATTAATAAATTTAATATGTTAAAATATTTGAAAATGATTCAGTCTGAAGCTATGGGTTGTTAAGGTTAAAATTATTATATAATTATATAAATTAACATAAGGTGGTGTCGGGAGAATCAATTCAACTTGGTTGATTTTGACATTTTTCAATTCCACTCAAAAATTTCCCGCTGTCGACTAAGTCAATTGAATTAGTTTTAATTAATTGGTTTCAATTTTGATTTTTTGACAACAGAAATGTCAGTATTTTAAAAATAATTTAAACGAAAAATTTTGTTTAGTTTTTAGACGGTTTATTTTGTGCTGCATTATATTTACTAATAATAATTTTTGCAATAAGTTTTTTGTGGTTGGACCAATATGATGAAGTTGTAAATGAGTTTCGGAGTGAAGAAAGAACATTCGTGTAATATGAGAAGGCGTTTAAGGGACTTTTCAAATCCTTTGGAAATGGATGAATTTTTGTAAGTTTTTATTTTGAAAAAAAATGTGTATGTACTTAATATTAAAATTTAAGATTCAAAAGGAACTTTAGGTTATCCAAGCAAGTTTTTATTAATTTATTAAGGGATATGAACCAAAATTAAGAGGTGTAAGAACTTCATCTATTCCACCAATAGTTAAATTCGTGTGTTTGCTAAGATTTTGCGCCCAAGGATTTCGGATTTCCTTTTTGTTGTGAATCATTTTTTTTTTACTTTGCTTTTTAAATCAATCCATACCTATCAAAAACATAAAATTATGTATACAGAAAGATTAATATTTTATTTATTTTTTTATTTATTACTCACCCTTGACCACTTATCTGGAGTTTTTGGGGGAGGACCTAGAAAGTTTAGTTCCTCGCTAAATACTTTCCACTTTTCCTCCGAATTTTTTTTTTTGGAAATTCCTTTGCCAATTAGTGCGTTAGCTTCCATTAGATTGATTAATTTTTCTAATTGTTTCCTGTTGCTGAAACATTTTTTCCTGAAAATAATAAATAAAAATTTTCATATTTATATAAATTATTTATCTTTATTTACCTTTCTAAATTACTCATTTTAATTTTTCTTTAAATTTTTAAACACAAACAACGCCAATAGCAGAATAGATTTAAACACAAACATCGTCAATGCCATAATGTAATGTCAAACCCAAAAATGTTTGACATCGATAGTTGATTCAAATCGACTTAAGCTGAAAGTCAAAAAAAAAATGGATTCTCTCGGCACCACCTATATTTTCAAAACAAAGTTCAAAACTTGAGGTGCTGAACCAGTAAATACATGATACTTTCAAAATCGGTTTGTCTTTTTTATCAAAATATTTCAAAAATTCTTCATATTTAATTTTATATATTTATACAATAAATTACATTCAAATATATATTTAAAGTTGAAATAAAATAAAAGGAATGTTGTAAATAATAACTTTAAAAATAATAATTAAACAATATTAATTTAACAATATTAAAGCGAAAAAAATTATCACGTTCATTTTGTTTTAGGAAAAATTTGTTGATATTTTTTTGTTCTTAAATTTTTTAAGTTAATAATTTCCCAAGTTTATATTAATTTTAGAAGTTTACCAATTTCACAATTCATTTATTTTTAATCCTTTCAATCCAAATTGAACTTTAAATTAATATTAGTAACATGATTAAAAAAAATATAATTTGTCTTTTTAAATTAAAATATTATTACTTTATAATATTTATTACGCTGTTTAAACTATCCTTTCATTCCATTTTAAATTAATTGCTCAAAACCTATTTTCAATTGAATGTTACGAGTACATAAAAAAAACTAATGAACATATTTTGGGATAACTTCATTATCGGGAAACAATTTCGACTTATAAAAAATCTCGACAAAAAGTATTAATTTATATAAATATAATAAGTACAATATAATAATATATATATTATAATATATATGAATATAAAATGATATAATATGGGAGTGGTTTTCTTGTTTTTTTTTATCTTGCTTTTCAAAACCGGCGCCCAATTTTTATGATTATAACAAATAATTTTTATTCGGGATTTCGGGGGTGACCCACATATTTTTTAAAATGATAACATGTTTTTGTTTATTTTTCCTATATCTTATAAAAGTTAATTAAAACAGGTAATCTTTTAAATGTAGAAAAGAAATATAAAATTATTAGTTGCTTTTTTCATTCATTAAATAAAAAAAAAATTCATAATTACATATATTCTAATAATTTAACATATAAAAAAAGCAAATTATTAATTACTAGCCAATAAAAATTATTATTCTTCTTATATTAATTATTACCTTTTGTATTATTATATTTTAAGTTTTAATTTTTTATAATTTTTGTACATTTTTATTGTCAGTTATTTGCTTTTTTGTTTTAAAAATTGAAAATTAATTAAGCTTAAGTAAAGGAAATATATTTATTTATTGAATTAAATATTTACAAATGCATACAATGCAATTTGGCGGGCCCCATTCTTTGCATATGAGGGCCAACACTATGTATTAATTATACAAGTAATATTATTTACTTTGCTTATATAGAATATATTTTATTTTTTACCATATACATTAGGTCACCATCGGGATTTGTGAAAAATTTTTTTTTTAATTAATTATTTAATGATTTACGGAAATCGGACCCACACCCGCTTGTCTAATAAGCCAAATGCTTAACCACTATACCACCGAGGTCCCAAAAGGAAATGTATTTTGAGCAAAAAAATTTTTCAATTTATTTTAGTTAATAAATACGGAATGAAATTTGGGCAAAGTTGGTTTTAAGATTTATGCAATTTTTATTAATACCCATGTATTTAGTATTTATTTTATTTTTACTTTGTTGGTAATTTTTTCAGGTTTAACAATAAAATATTTAATTATTAAATTTTTTTTTCTATTTTGTTATTAATATAAAGTAATAACATATTAAATTAAAATCATTGAATAATTTAAAATTAAAATAATTGTATACATATTTATCATAAATACAACAATTTCTATATTACCACTATTATATATTATAATTCTTACTTTATTAAAATATACAAAATGAGATAAATAAAAAGTAATTTCAAATTTACGATAACTTTGAATATGATGGAGGTGAAAATTTCTTTCGTAAAAATTTAATTATGTATAATGGAAAACAAGATACAACGGTTATAACAGAAACTTTCCATAAGAAATCATATGACCATATAAATTCCCAATCTAAAAATAATTTTGAGATTTTTTTTTTATTCATCAAAAGTTTTTAATTATTTCTTACCAAAATATTCATGAAGAACTGCTAGCGATAATAAATACAAAATTAAACTAAATATTTCAGCCAAAATCATTAATCTTAAAAAGAAATTTATATGAAATTCACATACATATTTTATAATAAAAACTTCTACCTATGCCATGTTATAACTGTTAATGCAACCATTATTAATTCAGTTAGTATTAAGGCTGAAAAACTAATTGCGACAATATGAATGAATTCATCTTTAAATAGATATAAAGCTCCATACATAATAACTCCGCCTTGATATATACTTATTAGAACCCAAATAAAAAATGTTTTATAACTCAAGCTGCGACCTTTTGATAAGTCTTTATACAGTTCTGGGTACTTAAATGCTTTTTTAGATGTTATATCCTGATCTAAAACTAATGAAAAAACTGGGAACATTGTATAAAATGTTGCATAACCAACCATTAGAAATCCTTGATATAAAGCCACAGAACTTAAATAAAAAACAGCTGAAAAAATTGCTTGCATAATAGATATAATTAAACCCCGATGTATAACAAATTGTGATAGTGCAGCTGATCTCTTATAAGATCGACGACCATGAACAACTAATAATTTGGCTATATATGAAAATTGTGGAATACTAAAATCACCAGCCAAAGAAGCTTGTCTCCCTTCGCGACCTTCTATACCTATTCCAGCATCAGCTTGTTGAATCATACTTACATCATTACCCCCATCTCCTACTGCACAGGTACGTTTTAAAGTATGTTTTTGAATTAACTCTACCACTTTTGCTTTCTGTGTCGGACTACAACGACAACATACCACAGCAGGACAAGCAGTTGCTAGCTCCATAAATTCTGCCCTATAATACTGTAAACATACCTCTAAACTTTCTCCTGAAACAACCAATGCACATCCTTGTTTTTTACGGAATTGATTCAATTCTAAATGAGCATCAGTACGAGTTTGAACACTTTTTAAAATGTGTAAAGATTGTGTTCGACCTATTAATTGTGAACTTTTTGCTATACAGCAAGCCGTTTCTAATTTATCACCAGTTAACATCCAAACACGCACACCAGCATTTCTAAGCAATTCAAGTGTTGGTCTAACTTCATCTTGTAAACGATCCTCAACACCTGTCAAACAAAGTAATTCCATTTCACGTTCTAAAGATTCAACAACAGCAGCTACTTTTGCAACACGGTCTGTTGTACTTAATCTTGCAACATTATATCGTGTTTCAAAATCACTATATTGCTCTTCTGTTAGGATCTTTTTAGCTACAACTAATGTTCTTAATCCTTCACGAGCCATATTACCGCTTTCTTCATTTAACCAGTCATTATACTGTACTATTGATGACATAACAATATCAGCGCCTTTTAAATAATACGTTATTTCATTTGATTTAGCATCTCTCACAATAATACCCATTCGCTTTGTTTCACTTTTGAATGGAAATAATTGAAGAATATGGAAATTCAAAATATTTTCTTGATCTGAAATATAATTTATACTTAGTGTGCTGTCACTACTACTACTAAGTGATGACACCTCTCGATTATAAACACCTTTCTTAGTGTTTTTATCATCTTTTCTATTTAATTTTAATGTTATGGAATTTAAGTCTCTACCAATTAAAGTTAGTCCAACTTGTTCAGTCCATTTTACCAAGGCTATTTCGTCTGGACTTGAGGCCTGATATGTTATTTCTTTGTTTTTTTTTTTACTTTCATGATCAACATTAATGACGGTTTTAGTTGGCGAATTGCGTTTATCAGATTTTTTACTTTCATTTTTTTGGTCATCAAATACTGGTGTTACATTATGACAGAGAGCTAAAGCCTTTAAAGCTTCCCATTCTCTCCATCCTTCTAGGCGACGCATTCGATTACCGAATCCTTGTTTTAACGGCACAGTAGACACATTTCCTTGACTAAAATTTAATTTTCTTATGGTGTTGGCAAATTCTTTAAAGGTATCGGTATCGTGAAAAACTGTTCCTAAATGTATTTTTTTAAATATCATTTCATTCTGTGTCAAAGTCCCAGTTTTATCAGTTAACAAATATGAAATTCTTCCCAATTCTTCAGGAATAGTTGTAGATCGTACTACAGTTCCTTCAATTTCTGGATCATTTTGCATTTGCCAAGAATAGAAACCTTTTCCCATATCCAAATTTACTCGTAAACTTATTGGAATTATATAGGAAAAAAGCAATATAAATCGAAATAAATATCTGTACCAAGGCCCTCCGAAACCTTTTAATATAATCATGACTAAAGACAAACCAAGCACTGCACAAAATAATACCTTTAAAATAAATTTTATTTAATCTTGATTTCAATGTTATTTTTTATGTTAAAGACCTTTGTTAAACCGTTTATTTCCATATCTAAAAGTCCAACTTTAGAACGAGGTGAAGAATTATTCATAACACTTCTTGTTTCTCTTCCTGTATAAATAATAATTCCAGTTGCCGTTCCAGCAGCTACAACTGTATTTGCCCAAAGTGTATTTTCTACATTTAAACTGCACTCTTCTCCTTCAAGCTAAAATATAATATATACGAATTAACTATTTTGTTGTAAATTTAATTTATTTATCAAGGTTTAACCATAGCAAAAGTTCCTATAAAGGAATGTATATCATTTTGTGGTTTTTCAATATAAATACTAGCTTCAATATTAAAAATTTCTGAATCATCTGATAACTTCTGAGTTACCGGAACAGCTAATCTTAGTTTCCAGTCTGTCTCACCTTAGATACATAAAAAATATAATCCTGAAACAATATTTTTAAACAAAATATATTAATTTTAAATCAATACCATCTAATTGATCTGTTCTAACAAAAACTGATCCACTCTTATCACTTGTTTTTAATAATATTAAATCTGCTGGTACTCTTTCGTCCTTTTCAACTATAATTATATCACCAACCTTTAGTTTAGATGATGGTATCAATTCTATGCCTTTATCACTTTTTGTTAAACGTTTATATCTTTGTGAATTTACTTCGTAATCCCGTTGGTGTCGCCTTATATCATCAACAGCTTCTCGGCCAATTGTTACAGCTAATACAAAACATAATGGACCCCAATATGTATATGGATAACCAATCCTTATTTCTGGTATAAATTGACTTAGAGCCATTAACAAGAAGTACAAGTTTAAGAAGAAACGAAATTGTTCGAAAAGCACCAATGGTAAAAATGTTATTAAATTGTATTTTTGATTACGTATTTCATTCGGTGGGAATTTCTCATCTGATGTGCGGCCTAAATGAACTGTACGTGATCTTAATACCGGCGCGGCAAACCACTTACGCCATGCCCAGCACCAACAACTATAAAAATATAGAATGTAGTTATTTTTTTATATTTCTAAATTCTTTTTAACTAAATTTTGGTTTAACCAAAATTGCAAAAGATATGACATTCATTTTATTTTCAACAAATCCGAGCAAAATAAAAATTTGGTACACAATTTATAACAAGTGTTAAATATAATACTGATGTGCCATATTTTGTCATTTATTTTTTATAAATATACATATGTTGAAGTAAAATTCTAATTCATTTTTTTATTGGATAGATAGATATGTATATAAATTTAGATATTTTAAACCATGTTTATTAATATATCGCCTGTATGCAAGAAAAGTTTTTTTGTTTAACAGATTTTAGATAACGTCACGAAAACATTTTTAAATTATTTTATAAGTGAAATTTACCTATTGAAGTTTGTTTAATTTAAAAAATTCTAAAACGTAATCTCTAATATTAATAAATCTAACCATAGGATATACGGTCATATTTCATACCACATATTAAGTTAAATAAATATATCCAAAACTAGTTTGAACATATGTAAAACAAAAATAATTAATTTTGTTTAAGTCATGTCAATTACATTTCACAAATTATTTTTATTTAAAGTCGAAACATTTATGTTAAAAACACATTCCCATTAGAAAATTCTATTTTACTTTAGTTAGCAAAGAAAAATCAATAAATTTGCCGTGTCTAAAATTCCCTTGCAAATTCGTATAAATTTTTTAAATTTTAAGCTATTATTATTACACTGCTTAATAAAATGCATATGAATGATTTAAAGTCATGGTTTAAAATCCATATTTTCAAGAAAGTACATTTTAAAACGGTTCAATTATTTTTTTCTTTTGTATTGATAAATGATTCTTCAATATTGCAATTATTTCTTCCAAAAGTTCTTAAAATTATAAACATACCCACGATCTTTCGCACGGTTTATTAATGGGGCAGTCTCTTTAGCTGCCATTGGAGTTGTCGGTACACTGGCAGTAGAAGAATCGTCCATTATTGCAGTATTACGTTCACTTCTATAAATCACTTCAATTTTGAATGCTTTTTTTCCGATTAAAAATCGTTATATTTTAAAACAATTTTATTTTAGTACTAATATTATTTTAATGTTAGATATTTTTAAAAAAATACATTAAAATACTTAAAATACATTTAAGTAAATTGAAAAGTTTTAAAATTGAATATTGAACATTTTTTTTAATTTCCTCTTTTAATTTAATAAGAAGAATAGGAGCTTGTTTAATGTTCAATTAAATATCAATAAAACTACGGTTTGTTCACTTAGAAATAAAATATTTTGTTTCCAGCTGTTTTCTCTTTAGATGTCAATTTGACGTATTCCCTCCACCGCTTTTTTTTCGCCACCATTACAAAATTTTTCTTAATATTGTCTTTACATTTGGCAGTTTTATGAATTCCGCCATAAAGACACATGAATTTGAAATTTCTAACTAAACTATTTCTAAAATGCAATAGATTTAATTAGTTTATTTATATTTTATACATTTTATTTTTTTAGCTTTTAAAAATTATACTAATATTCAATTGGAAAAGAAGAGGTTAAGTTCAGAACATAAGTACAAGTAACCTAATACTAATAATTTAACTTATTTTAATTATTTTTTTTATTTTTATAATTTCCATAATTTGATGACATGAAACTTTGAAACAAATAATTCTTTTTTTTGACTAATCAGTTTCAGATTTGGAAACTTAGCTTCAGGATTTTAAACGGAAGTTGTGAAAAATTGTGTAAAGGTGATGAATATAAGGTTTTCAATTTTTATTTAATTCATTTAGTAATGTAATGTTTTTTAGTTTAATATGAGCAAGAAAGGAAGTTAAAATTCCTTCGGAAATAATAAACTAACAACACCTAAGTTAAATTTTTGGAGATAACTAATATGGCTAAAATTTAATAAATTGAAGAATAAATTAATTATTATATTACTATTTTAACATAAGTAATGTACAAGTATTTTAACATAAGTAATGTACAAGTATTAATTTCAAATGTAAATGCAAACAATTTTTTTTATGTCCAAGGATACGAAATACGATTTAGTTAAACCTGAGATGAAAGGTTTTACTAGGTTATGACTAATTATGTTACATATAGAACAAATTTATTTACTGATATTTAAAATTAAAGTATGTCTAGTTACATATTTATAATAATATGAATATTATTTATTTACAATATTAATATAAAATTCTCTTATTTAATTTTTAGTGAATAAATTGTTTTGGGAGTATGTAATGCATTTCTTGATATATCAGTAAATGTTGATGATGCTATTTTAGCAGAATCGGACCATATGCCAATATATGATGAAATCCTAATATATATCCTACATTCTTTAAAATTATTGTATGTAAGTTTCAAAGTAAATATTGTTAAATTTAAAGTACAATTGAAAAATTTAATTATTTTTATGTAGAATCATGCAAATTTTAGGAAAACAATTACGGTGAGATCCAAGGTTTATGATTTCTTTTGTTGAAATTCAAATAACAAATATTTTACGTTTGTGTTTGTTTTCCTAAATATTTATTATGCCACTATGCATTTATATAAGAATTAAAATATATAACATATGCTAATTATTTTTATTAATTCTTCTATTATTTGTTTTATAAGGGTCTTGCTGGCTTAATAAAATCTATCATTTTCTGTCAATGAGTTGTTTATCATAACGTAATCGATTTACAAGAATGATGTTTACTAAATTATGAAAAGCTGCTCAATTAATGACAAGAAATTCTCCACAAGTTATTGGACAAATATTAGAATATTTCTTATTTGATTAGTTTTCTCAGATAAATAAAATTTTTGTAAACCTTAAAATTATGAATTTTGAGATATAAATAGCTTCGTTTAATTAAAACAAACATAGGACAAAAATTTGGAAGGGGCAAGGGGAGTGGAGACACAAAAAATTGTGTGAGTACTCAGTTTAACATCTATTGACTTTAAAGTGAAACTGTCACGTTGACATACAAAGTTGCTTACCCTACTTTTTTTGACGTCAGCAACGGAAATCCGCTTTCAAACAGAATGATGTCGAATCAGCTGTTAATGTATAAACTTTTAATACAAAAAACATAAACAACTATATTATAAATCATTTCAAATAATTTCACTTTTTCTTTAACTCCTCTTTATCATTTTACATTTTCATTTTGAAAAATTTACGGCTAACATGTTAAAAACACATTAAAAAGTTGTTATAAATTTAATTGAAAATGTTTACTTGATTAAATGTAAATGTCATTATGTTCAATAAAAATAAAATAGGTTGTCATAAATAAAAAATCATTTGGCACGCGGCAAAAATAGGAACTAGAATTAATTTGTAAACGTGGGCAATTCAATTTAATTACATTTGGCGACATGAATTTAACAATCCGTCGCCGGAAATTGATATTATGTTGTTTATACCATTGCACGTAATTTCTGCGTTTGTTTTGTTGCGGGAGTTACGTACTGACCAAATCCTTTATGTAATAAAATAAATTATTTACCATACACTACGTCAGCACTTCCTGTTATTACCAAACAAGTACAAATTCTGCAAATTCTATTCCCACAAAAATAAGAGTCGTTAAGTTTGCATTTCCTGTTATTCCTAAATAATAAATTTATTAATCGAATAATTCAAAAACAATATCACATTTCAATCATGTTTAATCATAATTTTATCGTGGAATAATTAAAATAAAAGCTTTCCCACATTTAATTAACATTGGTTAAGTCGAATTACACCAAAATTAAATAGAATTATGCTGAAAATTATGCTGAACAATGCTTAATGCTGAGATTGCAATTTTTAAATAATATAAATAGTCATACAAATCAGAAGAAAGTCAATAATTGTTTAGACCTGAAAGAGGTCATAATTAAATCATTTGTTTAAACTTAAATTAAAAGTGTTGTAAGTTACATTTTAAGATAACTGTTAAATAAAATTTAAAAAATAAAGTTTTTTTTTGAAAATAACCAAAAGAAGTTATTTAAGTGGCGCAGTCGGTAGGATAATTTAAATATATATAAATAAAATTTTTTTGTGTGAAACAAGACTTCTCTTCGATACCCTTAAGTGAGTCTGCTTAAGGCACAAAGAATTTTATATATAAATAAATTATCCAGTGGTCGAATCTAAATATACGATAGTGGACAACGAAGGATTTCATATTATCCGCACAAACTAATTTCGTACATAAAATTAGAATCTAAATATACGATAGTGGATAACGAAGGATTTCATATTATCCACAGAAACTAACTTCGTACATAAAATTAAAATCAAAAATATACGACAGTGGACAACGAAGGATATCTCATTATCCTCAGAAATCTCGAAAATCAAAACGATATGCAAGAACAACTACAAGAACGTATCATTGCACAACAACAACAAATTCAAGCGATGATGGAAACCATAAATAACTTACAAGCACAAAGACAAGCACCAGCACCCGCAAACGCAAAAATCAATGGAAGCGGTATACAGAAACATCAAGTTCATGTCAACTTTTACTGGTAAAGGAAACGTAAGTGTTAACTCTTTTATTAGTAATGTAGAAAATCAGCTATGAACAACAAATGATGCAGATACTAAACAAGCAATGGTTCAAGCAATATTCTACCAGAAAATACAAGGTGAAGCGAAAAGCTGTGTTATTAATATACCAGATTCATCCGATTGAGAAGCAATTAAAGTCATTATAAAACTAAGGTACAGACCAGAGGTAGAGCCGTCCGAAATCTATAGAATGATCTCCAACTTGAAAGTTAACTCGGTAAGTGAATTAGCTACTATTATCCAAGATATTACATATAAGGCAGATGAAATTCAGGTTTATTATAGAGGTCAAAATCACATAAATTTAAATAATGTAGATAGTCTCTTAGTTAATACAGTCAAAGGAATGACACAAGGAATTTTGTTAGATAAAATTTTTTATGAAAAAGAGTTAGGTAATATTGTTGCTACCATGAGAGAAAGAAGAGTTGAAGATTCATGTATTAGAAAAGAATTTAATAAAAATATAATTAATCAAAAAAATTTTAATGTTAACCACAATAAAAATGTAAAATACAATAGAAGTTCAGCCTTTAATAATGATCTTCCTAAGCAAAGGTTTCAAAATAGATCAAATAATAATAATAACGGGCAATTTCAACAAAATAATTATTCAAATAATAATTTTAATAATAACAATTCAAGACCATACAGGTCAAATGATAATTTTTATAAAAATAATAATAATTCCGGCAACTTCCGACATAATCAACAAGGGTCCGAAAACTTTAGGAACAATTCGGGCCAATATCGCCATCAACAGAACTTTCCTAAACAAAGACCAGTTGATCCAAATGCAATGGAAGTAGAGAACAAAAGAACATAAAACGTTCAAATTAAAGAACATAAAACGAGTAGAAATGAAAATAATAATATAGATTTTTTTATAAACTAGCCATGGAACTCCCCATTTTTAAAATAACAATAGAAAACAGAATTATTTTAGCATTAATGGACACAGGATCTAGTTTTAGCATTATTGACGATAGAATAGAAGGTTTTAAAAAATGTAGGATTCAACCATTGATTTATTCAACAATTAGTGGAAAAAATAGTATTAATTTCGAAATCCATACACGACCACCAAAAGAATTTAAAATGCCATCCAATGCATTAATAAGGTGGCAAGTTAAAACCTTACCAAATAGAAAGTACCAAATGATAATAGGTTCTGACTTATTAAATAGTTTAGAAAGTATAAAAGATTTTGAAAAAGGAAGTATAAACGTAAACGAACAAGATATTAAATTTGAAAATTCGCCGTATAAATTTAATGAAATATGCATGTTAGAAACAGTAGACCCTAGAATAAATTTATTAAAATTAGACCATATAAATTCAGAAGAACGTTCAGAAATTGAAAAACTAGTTAAAAGATTTTCAAACTTGTTTTTCAAAGACGGTTATATACTGACACAAACGACAGAAATTAAACACGAAATAGTAACAGCAACTGACGCATCAAACTATGCAATCGGTGCAGTCCTATCACAAGAAGGACACCCAGTCTGTTTCGCTTCGCGAACCTTAAACAATCACGAACAAAATTATTCCGCGACAGACAAAGAATTTCTCGCGATCATGTGGTCAGTGAACTATTTTCGACCTTACCTTTACTGTAACACATTTAAAATAATGTCCGATCACCAACCTATAAAATATTTGCATGCCAAATATAAAGGAAAAGATTTATCGCCTAGATATCAAAGGTGGTTATTAAAATTAGGTGAATATCAGTTCGAAATCGAATACCTTAAATGAAAAGAAGACCGCGTCGTAGACTTTTTAAGTACAATTGAGAATACGGAGGAAAAAGTAAATGAGGGAAAAGATGATAAAGAATCAATCGAATCCTTAAATATATTTAATGTTGAAGATGACGTCACAATGGCAAAAGTACATTCTGAAGAGGAAGAATTACTAGACCATATCGGCATTAAAGAGGGAATAGTTAATGTGTATAAAACACAAATTATTCTCACAAATAACAAATTTTTGGAAATGGAAAATATTTTAGGTAGAAGAATAATATATATATATAGCTGAATACGATTTCAATAATTTAAATGATATTTTAAGAAGATATATTAAAAAAGGTATAACTGGTATATATTGAGAACTACCAGACCATAAATATAATATTGTACAAAATAAACTTATAGAACTATTTTCAAGTGATAGAAATATAAAATTTATTAAATGTTCGTTTAGAGCACAAGAAATAAAAACTGAAGTGAAACAAATTTCATTCTATCATGTTAAAGAAAGCTGTCATTCGGGCATACAATAAACATATAATCAGTTAAAAAATATAATATACTACGCAAAACTGTTAGAAACAATTCAAATAGTTATAAATCAATGTGATATCTGTAAGCTGGTTAAATACGATAGAAAACCTATTAAACCTAAGTATAATCTCACAGAAACACCCTGTGATATAAATCAAATTATTCACATCGATACTTACGTAATAATGAAATGTAATTGATAAATTTTCGAAATTCAGTTCTGCATATTATTTATCAGACAGAAACCACTTAACTATTATCGAACAATTAGAGCAACATTTCGCAAAGTTAGGTAAGCCTAAGAAAATGATAGCAGACAATGAATTCAAAGCTGTACAAATAAAAAACTTTTTTCAAGAGCACAATGTAGCATTACATCTGACTAAACCAAACAACCATACAGGAAATGGTGATATCGAACGTTTTCATAACTGCTTATCGGAAAAATTTAGAATTTTACAACAAACCGAAAATAACCTACCGTGCAAATAAATAATTCAAAGAGCTGTTAGATCTTACAACGAACGATTCCATTCAAGCATAAGGGACACACCATTAAACGTACAAAGTAAAGTTTAAGATTTTGAAAAAATTAGAAATACTATAACTAAGATTAAGATAGATAAAATAAACAAACTTAATAAAAATAGGGAAAATTATAACGAAACTAGGACTACAGGTTTTGTAAAAAATTATAAAGCAGTTAGGCATAAGGAACAATCTAAATACAAAAAGTTAAAATTAGATAACGTACATTTGACAAATATTAAAAGACTATTAAAATTTTCAGACACTCATTATAGTGACGATACTGACAATAATAACGAGAATCTATGTGAACGTGAACGCTAATCTATTAGAAATAAGCAGTATAAACTCAAATACGGGATATGTAAAGATCCATTTAGGTAAAGAAGATTTAGTTATTCAGACAGATATTGTCATATTATTCACCCAGTCGAAATTTTGGACTTAGTTGACAACATTTCAAATACAACCAAGATATTAGAATCCAAGCAAAGGGAAGTACTTCAAACTGAAATTTCAGAAATTACAAATGAACTAAAAACTATTATACCTATGAGAAGATTAAAACGTGGTTTAATAAACGGCATCGGTATTATGTCTAATTGGTTATTTGGAACAATGGACGAACAAGACCGACAAAACATCGAAAAACACTTACAAATAATAGATCAAAACAACCATTTATTAATCACAAGTTATAATGATCAAATTAAAATTAATTATCAATTTCATAGAACAATAAACCAAATTAAAACAATTATAGTAAATGATAGAAAAATAGTTTCAATTCAAATAAATATTTTAGAAGACTCTCTTAGTCAACCAAATCTATACCTAGACTTACTTTTCAAAATTCAATTTATTCAAGAAAAAATTAGTACAATACAAGATAATTTAGCTTCTATTAGGCACGGAATTATACATCCAAATATATTAACAGAAGAAGAAATAGAAAATTATCAGATAGACTTTTACAAATTGCAATACCTTAAATTAGGTCTAGCTCAATTTAAAGAAAGTTCATTAGTATTGTCAATTAAAATCGCAAGAAAAGTTAAATCAGTACAATTAGGAGTTATAATTCCTATACCCAATAAAGAAAATAAAGAATAGATTCTACTAATGAAATCATATTTACATATAATAATAAAACTTATACATATAAAAAATTAAAAATTTTAAATGAAATTACTTTAAGCAAACATTGTATATTTAAAAATAATTGTCAATTAATAAATAATGAATTAATAGAAATTGTAAAAATTGATAAAGAAACAACTTTAATCAAAAATACTAATAATTTACATATAAAACAATCATGTGATAATAGAAACATAATTATATCAAATCATGTTCTTATTCATTTTAACAATTGTTCATTAAATATAATGGATCATTATTTTTCAAATTTAAAATATATGTTTCAAGAAAGATTCTATTATCCATTAAATCAAACTTATAATTTTAAGAATAAAATAACATTTGATGAAATTGTATTAGAAAATGAAAATAATGTAAATGTAATCAAAGAATTAAAATTTCATAAACACGTCTCTTATGTACTCGACATGATAATTTTTGTAATTAGAATAATTGGAGCAATTGTCTTATTTAAAAAATTTGGATATTTTAAAATCAATAAAAGAATTCAGGAGAATTCTAATTAAAGGAGGGAGAAGTTACGTACTTACCAAAACCTTTACGTAATAAAATAAATTATTTACCAGACACTACGTCAGCACTTCCTGTTATTACCAAAACAAGTACAAATTCTGCAAATTCTATTCCCACAAAAATAACAGACGCTAAATTTGCATTTCCTGTTATCCCTAAATAATAAATTTATTAATCGAATAATTCAAAAACAATATCATATTTCAATCATGTTTAATCATAATTTTATCGTGGAATAATTAAAATAAAAGCTTTCCCACATTTAATTAACATTGGTCGAATTACACCAAAATTAAATAGAATTAAATTAAGCATTGCTGAGATTGCAGTTTTTAAATAATATAAATAGTCATACAAATCAGAAGAAAGCCAATAAATGTTTAGACCTGAAAGGTCATAATTAAATCATTTGTTTAAACTTAAATTAAAAGTGTTGTTAGTTATATTTTAAGATAACTGTTAAATAAAATTTAAAAAACAAGTAAAGAAACAGTCAGTCGGTGCAACCGACTTAGAAATACCCTACACCTATTTGGTTCAAATTTAATGGGAAGTTAATGAGTCATTTTAAAACCATAAAAGATTTTATTAGTTTGATCTTAAGACATGGCTAACCAAATTAACTTTATAGTACTAAAAAACATTTTCTATTTACTTTATCTATTCAAAAATATTACAAATTCTTACTAATTTATCTATTTAAAAATATTAAAACACAAAAAAACTTGAAGTAAATGAGTAAATGAAATATATTTATTTCGATTCAAATACAAAAGTTAAAAAATTTGAATTATTAAATTTTGTGATAAAAAGCTAATCAAAGCATAATATATTTAATAATTCAAATTTTTCAAATCGATCAAAAGCTTCTAAATTCCGAACTCATTGACCAAACTCGACAAGAACCAATTCTCATGATACTTTCATTACTAGTTAACTTACAGTTTAAATTTCATCAAAATAGCGGCATCATTTTTTGAGGTATGCTATTTTTAAGATATATGTTTGTTAGCCCTTGAACTTTTCAAAGGTTCCCGAACCCGGGAACCATGGTACCATTTAATGTAGCTACTTCCCCGAGTCCTGGGAACTTTCTTTTATCAACCTAATTCATAAGAAAGGGGCTTATGACGATTTTTCTAATTATAGACCAATTACTTATCGTCAACAATTAATACCACCAAAACAGCATGGCTTTCAAAAGAGTATTTTTACGGTTACTAATATAACTGAATTGGTTTCAGATACAAAATAAACCATGGAAACCAAAAAACGAGTGGTCCTGATATATCCTAATATCAGTCAGACCTTCAGCCTAATCCGCTATAAAATTATCCGTGAAAACCATAAAGCAATAGGATTTTCAAGTCATATAAAATTCTATGAGAAAAATGCTCAAAAAGCTGTCCTTGCTGTCAAAAAGAGCCCACGTGTTCTGGTAATATAATAAATATATTGTGCGAAGACTGTAATCGATCTTTTCGAGGTCTTACATGTTTGGGGAATCATAAAGCTTCTACTTCAACCAAAATAAGTAGGTGTGAAGAAATTAAAAAATGTAAAAATTGTTTCAAAGTTTTTAAAACAAATAGAAACCATACATGTGGAGAGATTTTTTGCAAAAATTGTTTTGTTGAAAAATCACCTGTGCTACATTCAACAAAACAAAAATGAGAATTTCCAAAACTTTTTATATATTTTTTATGATTTAGAGACAAGACAAAAAAAGTTGTATCTAAGGATTTGAAACAGCTTAAAGCTAATTTGTGTGTCATTCAACAAAGATGTGATATCTGTATCAATATTGAATCTTTATTCTTTTGCCAAAAATGTAAATTTAGAACAATTTTCGAAGAAGAAATGATAATAGATAAATTAATGGAACATATTTTGAGAAAAATAATTAAACATTTAGTTGTCATTGCACACAATGGTCGAGCATTTGATAATCAGTTTGTTTTAAACTATATATTAACTAAAACTAATTAAGCGAGGGACTAAAATTAAACTAATGCTAATAGATAATATAAAATTTATAGATTCTTTGAATAACTTTCCAATGTCTTTGGTAAAGTTATCAAAAGCTTTTGAACTCTCAAAAGAATTCAAAATGGTTATTTTCCTTATCTTTTCAACAAGATAGAAAATGAAAATTATATTGGATGCTTACCACCAATGGAAAACTATAGTCCTAATAATATGAAATAAGATGAATATGATGAGTTTTTAAAATGGTATGAAGAAAATAAAAAGAGTGAATTCAACTTTCACTTTTGTTAGTTACTGCTTAAGTGATGTCGAAATATTAACCGAAGCATGTCTTAAATTCAGAAAATTTTTTTTAGAGGAATGCAATGTAGAACCCTTTTTGGAAGCCACTACAATAGCTTCAGCGTATAACCTTTTATTTCGTAGAAATTTTTTGAAAGCTAACATCATAGGTCTTATTCCAAAAAATGGATATAGATTAGTAGATAACCATTCAAAAATATCTCTCCAGTGGTTGATTTGAGAAAAAAACCTGCGACAAGTTGATATTCAGTGTGCATTTAATGCTAAAGAAAAAATTATTGGAGTTGTTAAGGTAGATGGATTTTGTGAACAAACCAACGAAATATTTGAATTTCATGGTTGCTATAACCACGGACATCCAAAATGTTTAACATCTAACCGAGATAAAACTTTATGCAACAGCAATGATGATACATTAAACCAAAGGTATGAGAGAACATGATCAAAATCTCAACATTAAAAATTACTCGGTTACAATTTAATTGAAATGTGGGAATATGAATTTTAATAAATGGAAATTAATAAAAGCATAGATTATTTGCGAAATCATTCATCAATCAATAAAGTACTTTTGAATCAGAGAGATGATTTTTATGGAGGTAGAACTGGAAATATATATTCACACTATATAGATGTGTGTTATTTATATAATTAATATAAAGAATATTTAACTAATATAACTAATATATAATAATAATATATAATATAACTAATATATAATTAAATATATAGATGTGTGTTCTTTATATCCGTATGTGTAAATGGGGTAAATTTCCTATTGGTCACCCTAAAATTTATGTCAGAGAAGTAAATTGTTCTAAATTAATAATAGATAACAACTCCGCCTGGTTGCATTACAACCTGCCGGTCCCAAGCCCGGGTAAAGGAGGAGGGTTTGAGGTAAAGGTTCTAGACCTAGACCGATCCTCAGTAAAAGAAAACCCAGTGCCTGGGGGTATAACTGGGCCACCCTCTCTATAGGGGTATAATACTTAGAGCTGGTCCTCCTGGTAGGGGGTTGAGCGTAAGGCTTACAATCTTACCTCGGAAAACAGAGTTGTATCGGGACCCCAGAAAACGCCTCGGATAATGCTGAATAAACGGAAAACGACCCTAGCTAAGAAAAAGGACAACGATTTGACGCTACGAATAGGAACGTGGAATGTGTTAAGCTTATACAAAAGTGGTGCTTTAAAAAATTTAACTCAAGTATTACAGAAGTATAGAATGCAGATTACTGCAGTGCAAGAAACAAGATGGTTAGATGAAAGTATTTTCACTTCTGGTAATCATGTTGTATACTCCAGTGGTAATAAAAATAAAATCCATATGTTTGGAACGGGATTCATTGTCGAAAAAGATATAAATCATGTTGTTATTGATTTTAAAGCAAAAAATGAAAGACTATGTGCATTAAGATTGAAAACTAAATTTTTTAATGTAGCAATGATTTGTATTCATGCCCCAACCGAAGATAAGGATGAAGAAGAGAAAGATATATTTTACAATGAGTTAAATAATTTGTATGATGAACTGCCCAAAAACGATATAAAACTAATTGCTGGAGATTTTAATGCAAAAATAGGTAAAACACAGGAAACACCACATAGTCTACATAGTGAATCAAATAATAATGGAAATCGTGTAGTAGACCTTGCACAATATCGAAGATTAACTATTAGTAGTACAACGTTCGAACATAAAAACGTGCACAAACAGACATGGAAAGTTCCAAATGGAAATTATGCTAATCAAATAGACCACATACTAATTGATTCTAGACATAGAAACAATATTGAAGATGTTAGAAGTTATCGTAGTGCGTGCTGTGATACAGATCATTTTCTTGTTGGTGCAAAATTTAAAGCGCGAATATCAACTGAAAGGAAGGTGAAAAGACATTCAAATAAGAAATGGGACATAAACAAATTGAAAGATGAGGAAATAAAAATAGAATTCATACATCGAATTGGACAAAGTTTAGAAGAAACTAATACAGCTGAAAATGAAAATCATGATATTGAAACACAATGGATTAAAATAAAAAATGCAATCAACGTAGCAGCACAAGGAATCCTTGATACAGGTAGAAGAACACAGAGAAATGGTTGGTGGGATGCAGAATGCCAGAGAGTGAATGATGAAAAAAATGAAGCAAGAAAGAAGGTACTACAAATTAACACAAGAGCAAATCAAGAAACATATAGAAGTAAAAGAAATATAGCACAAAATCTATTTAGAAAAAAGAAAAGAGTTTTTTTAGAGAAAAAATTAGGAAATGTAGAAAACTTTAGGCAGATAAATGATGCTAGAAAATTCTACAAAGAAATAAAATGTGTTACGAATGATTTTAACCCTACAATTCGCGCATGCAGAGATAAAAACGGTGATCTAATTCAAGAAAAATCAATGGTGATAAAAAGATGGGCAGAGTACTTTAAAGAACTACTAAACCCAATAACTGACAGTAGTACTAATGAAGATGAAAATGTTGAAATTCTAAAGTTAAAAAACAACAGAGCATGTGGTATTGATGGTATTCAAGCTGAGTTATTAAAAAATGGTGGAAATGCATTATGCGGAGAGATTTATAAATTAATAACATGTATTTGGCAAAAAGAACAAATGCCACATGAATGGAGATATGGAATAGTAATTCCACTACATAAAAAAGGAAACAAACTTATGTGTACAAATTATAGAGGTATTACTTTATTAAGTGTAACATATAAAGTATTTGCCAATATTTTAAATGATAGATTAAAAATCTATTCAAAAGAAATAATTGGAGATTACCAAGCAGGTTTCACATCAGGAAAATCTACAATTGATCAGATATTTACGTTGAGACAAATAATAGAAAAAAGTAATGAATATAACCGTGATATGCATCATTTATTTGTCGATTTTAAACAAGCATTTGATTCAGTAAATAGAAATATGCTATGGAATGCCATGAGACTTTTCGGTGTACCTGAAAAACTAGTTGCTCTATCGAAAATGGCTACAAATGGAGCAAAAAACTATGTAAGAGTGCAAGGTGATCTTTCAGACTGTTTTGAAACTCATACTGGTGTAAGACAAGGCGATGTTTTGTCACCAACATTGTTTAATTTTGCACTAGAAAAAATTATACGTGATGCAGGACTTGAAACAAAAGGTACAATTTGGAATAAATCATCGCAATTATTAGGTTTTGCAGATGACATTGATCTACTGGCAAGAAATATGCAAATCCTGGAAGAAAATTTTCATAGATTTGAAGAATCTGCAAAAAATTTTGGATTAAACATTAACGAGACAAAAACCAAATATATGAGTAATTCTAGAAATGCAAATAGACAAAATATCACCATTAGTAACCACAATTTCGAATCAGTAAATCATTTCAAATACCTTGGCTCAACAGTGAATAAAACAAACGACTGTAAATTAGAAATTGATGAGCGTATTAAAGCTGCAAACAAAATGTTTGCTTCACTATACAAAGTTTTTGGCTCAAACTTACTATCAAAAACATCAAAGTTTAGGCTATACAAAACACTGGTTGTACCAGTATTTATGTACAGCTCAGAAACTTGGGCAGTGAGAAAACAAGATGAAAATAGAATTGATGTTTTTGAACGTAAAATACTCCGACGCATTCTTGGTCCAATTAGAGATGAAGATGGCTCATTTAGATTGCGTTACAATAACGAATGTTTTGAGGAGTTTAAAGAACCACCATTGAGTAGTCGGATAAAAATACAGCAACTTAAATGGGCCGGTCATGTAATAAGAATGAATCGTGACAGATCTACGTACAAAACATTTATAAATGGACCAGAAGGTAGAAGAGACATAGGTCGTCCAAAGCTAAGGTGGATTGACAACGTTGAAAAAAGTGCAACGAGTATAAACGCGAGAAATTGGCGGATGATAGCTAGAGACAGAGAGCAATGGAGAAATTTTCTAGGGGAGGCCAAGATTCATTTTGGATCGCCGAGCCAGCTATGATGAATAATAGATAACATAGGTGGAATAATTAAATGCAAAATTTTACTTACTACATCCTGTTTTTCCACTAAAACAAAATGACAAACTTATGTTTTCTTTATGTTGAACTTACAGTGAAAAAAAATATTTGGAGCATTTGTCTACATTCAGACGAAGAAAGGGCCTTTGTAGGAACATGGATAATTGATGAGGTTTCAAGAGCTGTTGAAAAGGAGTACAAACTGTTAGAAATTTATGAAATTTGGGGATATGAAACCGTAATGTATAATAAAAATAAAAATACGAGCGGATTATTCAATGATATGATGAATAAATTTATAAAAGTTAAACAAGAATCTTCAGGTTGGCCAAGCAAATGTGTAACCAATGAAGAGAAAATAAAATATATTGAAGATTTTTTAAATAAGGTGGATGTCAAACTGGAATCAACTAAAATAAAAAAAAACCCAGGAAAGAAATTTTTGGTAAATTAATTTTAAATTCATTCTGGGATAAATTTGGACAAAAAGAAAATCAAAAAATTAAAATTATAAATAAAAGCTTTGAATTATATATGTTGACAGATCCAGCTAGTGAAGCCAATCAAATTTTTCCAATTAATGAATATAACATCGTAGTTAGCTGGCAACATAAAGAGGAAACAGCTGAACCATTGCCAACTGTCAATGTATGTATAGCAGCTTATACAAAAGCTAGCACCTTAAACTTTACGGTTATTTGAAAAAAACTTGGATAAAAGCATTCTTTATTATGACAACGACTCTGTTTTGTATGTAACCCGAGAAGGAGAATATGATCCTCCAACAGGAGAATTTATTATAGACATAACAGATGAATTATAATGCTAATTTGGAGAGTTATATAATTGAATTTGTGAGTGGGGTCCTACGCTTACAAAATATAAAGCACGAAATATAATACTGAAGAAAATGTATGTAAGGTTAAAGGAATTTGTTTAAATCAGGTTCAGCATAGGCATATTTGGAAAAAGTGTCAATTACTGTCAACATATATTTTAACCTTTGCATATGGTATCATTTCTACTAAATTTGCCACGTGTCATTTAAACCCTTTTGTTTGAATTTTCTCATAAGAATTTTTCGTCTTGCCTGTTTTATTGAGCTCTTGACGTTTTGTTTTAAAAAATGTTAAAGGTAATGTAATAATAATCATTATACATAAAATGATAGACCAAATTATGGTTTAAACTATTCGTCGGTTTGAGTCTAATTTGCTTTTATACTTTTTCTACATGAATATATAACTGATGAAATAACCATGGACACCATGGACGACGAAGACTTAACAGAAACAAAGGAATTTATTCCTCCCTTTCAGATAGTTGAATCGGAAAAAGAAGAAGTGGAAGAAGAAATTGTTGAAGATGAGGAACGAGTTTAAGGAAATTTGGGGTATTAATAATCAGCAGGGAGATCCTGACTTTGAAGATATTTTTAGAAATAATTTTTTGTCTCTTTAAATAACTATATAAATAAAAATTATTTATATTATTTATTGTGATTTATTATATTTTTTTATAGAGATTGTTAAAAATTTTTTGTTTCATTGTACATTAATACGTAGCATTGGTATCTAAATTTCTTTCTGTAACCTTAATACTTTTTGTTCATCACATAATTTCAGATATACTGCAACATATTATTTTACATTTAACTCAGCAGATTTATACCGTGTCATCACTGCTTGAATAAAATCGTTTAAATTGAAAAACAGTTCTGTTTCTTCTCTGGTAATACTTATGCTTTGTCCATTCATCTGCATATCGAGTTTTGCGTTAAATTGATAATAAAATTTATTTTATTCGTGATATTTTAAGAAAATCTCCCTTTTACCAATACGATGAAATATGCATAAAGCTTTAAACGTCTTAGAATCAGAAACGTCAACAGAAATTTTTAATGTGTGACTTTTATTGAGGAAATATGTATAAATTAGCAATAAATTATAACTCTGTCCTAATGTCTCCATTTCTTTAATTTTACTAACATTTATTTATAGTGTTTTAATACTTATACTTTTTAGGAACACACGTATGTAACGACTTGTATTTTCCAAAAAGTTTTTGAAAGGTGTTTATAATTAATTTGTCATTTTCTACATGATTACCTATATTAAATTTTTTTAAAAAAGTATTCATACTATAATCGCAACATCTATACCATGAAAACACAACAATACTGTCCACAGACATCTGAATAGTTACTTTGTAATTGTTTTTCATTAAAAACTACACAATGATTTTTTAAGTAACTTAAAATTTCTAATTTATCAGCTTTTCTGCCAAAAGAATTAAAATATTCGATACAACCATGTTTAGGAATATAAATAACCAACCAATGTGTTCCTGGATCTTTTGCTCTATCTTTGTAGGTTTTTTATACCCTACACCTATAGAATAGGTAAAGGGGTATATTAACTTTGGTATGGTGTTTGTAACCACCTAAAGGAAGCGAGTTAGATATGGAAAAGTATATATATTTGTGATCAGCGTGACCGCCTGAGTCGATATAGCCATGTCCGTCCGTCCGTAGGCACGATAACTCAAAAAATAATGGAGCTATCTTGATGAAATTTTAACTGTAGGTTACTAGGACTGAAAGTACGGCGGGGATTGCATATGGGCGAAATCGGCCCATGGGTTCGGATTCTGGACCTTTTAATCGATCGAAGGGCTAACGAACATATATAAAAAATCACGATAACTCAACAACTAATGAGGCTATCTTCATGAAATTTGTGCTGTAGGTTATTGGTAATGAAACTACGGCGGTGACTACGTACGGTGAGGATTGGACAATGGGTTTGGAACTGAGAACTTTTTGATCGAATTTAGGCCAAACTAGCGTAATTCCGAAACCAATGAAGATATAACCTCCAAATTTGGTATCAGGGTGTCCCTTCCTATTGCGTAAGTGTCTTTGAAATTTGGGCCCCATTGGACTAGTGGGTTGGGGACCAGGCACTCAGTTCCGAGGACCTTAAAGCATATTTTCGAAATTAATAAAAATAGTAACTTGAAACAAATGTAGAAGCTTCAAATTTGGCCCAGGGTGTTCTTTACTATTTCTTCTGTGCCCCCCTAATTTAGGATCATTTGGAGTGGTGGTTCAGGACCTCTCTTAGACCCTCAAATGTGTAAAAGCTTATCATCGAAATTAATAAAACTAGTAACTTAAAATTAAGATAGAACGTTCCAAATGTATACAAGGGTTAACTAGTATTGAAAGTATGACGGGACTGCATATGGGCGAAATCGTACCATGGTTTGGGGTTCTGCAACCCTTGACAAGTTCAAGGACTAACAAACGTATATCTTAAAAACACCATAACTCAAAAAATAATGCCGGTATTTTGATGAAATTTAAACTCTAGGTTACTAGTAATGAAAGTACCATGGGAATTGGTTCTGGTTGAGTTTAATTTCAAAGCCAAAGAATATATTTCCTATGTCCTATGTGTCTCCGAAATCTAGACTTAATTGTAGTGGTTCAGCTATATTCAAAGGTACTTGCTGCATTTATGTAAAATTAATTTTTATATTTAAATGAATTATATGAAAAGGTCTAAATTTGTAATTGTATTTTAGAAATACATTTATTGCATATTTTGCGTTTGTAAGCTTTTCTATTAGGTATATAAACTAACCATTTAAAATAATTGCAATTTTTAAAAATTTGGATTATTAAATATATTATGCTTTGATTATCTTTTTATCACAAAATTTAATAATTAGAATTTTTTCATTTTGTAATTGAATTGGAATAAATATATTTTCATTTATTTCAAGTTTGTTTATTTTTTAATATTTTTAAATAGATAAATTAGTAAGAATTTGTAATATTTTTTAATAGATAGTGTAATTAGAAAATGTTTTTAGTATTATAAAGTTAATTTGGTTAGCTATGTCTTACGATCAAATTAATAACAGCTTTTATGGTGTTAAAATGACTTATGGATATGTCCTTAAATTTGAACCAAATAGGTGTAGGGTATTTCTAAGTCGGTTGCACCGACTGACTGTTTCTTAACTTGTTTTTAATTGTTTTGGGAAGTTGATCTAAAGTGAAAACTCCTTTAAAAATTTAACTCGTTAATTTGTTACGTCTCAACACGTTATTTATCTCCAGGATGTTCATTAATCAAATTGACTCAAGTTATATACCTCGGTTGCTTCTTTTATGTAGTTCAATAAAAACTCTTTATTAATTTTTTATTTGTTATAATAATATAAAATTTTTCTAGTATTTGACAGAGCTCTTTATTTATTTTATCGTTATACACAGTTCCTAAAGAATAATTTTCAAAATTATCATTTATAAATTCTCGCGTTCGTGTTTTTAGATTTGTAAATATATTTCGGTTTTAATCAAGCTTATATGCATCAAATTCTCCATAAACAATAGCGGTTAGTGTAGATGGAAGTGGTTCTGATAACCTTGCTTCAATTCTAACTGTAAAAGAAACGTAAAGCGGATAAGTCCCCAGATGTTAACACATCTTTGGAACCGCTATTTAAACCCCAAGAGGAATAATTAAAAGGAAACGATAAGGTCACTAAAAATTTAAACCTCCTCCGATAATTTTGAGCAATATAAAAAACTATTCTCATATTATAAAAATAATAAAAGAAGAAAATATAAATGTTAAAGCCAACATGATGAATAATGACAGTTAAAAATTAATGTAGACAACGAAAATGAATATAGAGTTTTGACAAAATCTATAAATAAAGCCAAGTTAAAATGGCATACATATGAAAATAAACTGACTAGACCTATTAAAGTTATGACAAGAAATCTTCACCCATCATGTGAACCAGAAGATATTAAAAAAGAACTTATTATAAAGGTTTTAAATTTCTAGATGTGACAAACAAAATTAAACAAGTGATGAAAAAAACCAAGGGTTTTTAAAACAGCACATTTTCAAAATAATATAGTGTTTCATACAGAGTATTTTATCGGAATATAATGTTGAAGCTTCAATGTTAACGTTTAATTTAAGAAATATATACGTTGGTGACTAAGTTACTACTTACTTATAGAAACAGTAAATTTTTTAATTTTTAAGTCCTAATAGCCCCTCAATTGGGTAAGGTTGCCCAATTTCTCAAAGATCCAATCCTCATTACTCCCCTTCCCACAACTTTTTTAGGTTCAAGGAATTAAATTATGAATTCTACCAAAATTTGGAGTTTTACTTAGAATTTAACTATTTAAGCAAAAATGGTTAAAACTGAGAGACACTTTCTTCAATTTAAAGAACCGCTTTTAAATTTAAGAAAATCTTTTAACATATGTTAAAGTATAATGTTGGACCTTCAAATTTTGTATATTAACAAAAAAAAATTTGAACAGGTATTCAAGTTACAGGTGTTTAATAATAGCAAAATTTCAATTTTGGGGCCCTTATAGCTGCAAAACAGGGGACGTGACAAAAAAAATTTGTTAACCGACTTTTACTTATTTCGAAGGATCTAACTTCTCCTAGAATTTCAAGATCCTAGCTTAAACCGTTTAGAAGATATGTGGGGCCAAAAATTTTGCAAAAATTGAGTTTTGCATAATGGTAAATTTTAGTACCGTATGGCAACTCTGTACATTTTAGTGATGTATTTTTGTAAAGCCTAAGAAAACAGCTTTCTTTTACCGTTTTTAGATTGAAAATAAACCGAACAGAACTCTTATTATACCAATTTAAATATAGGGCTTTTTTGGAATTTGCGGGAGCTGTAGCTTCGTCATCCTTCAAAATTAAGAAAAACCTTAGACACATGTTGGAATATAATTAGAGAGCTTTCAATTTTGTAAATCACAAAAAAAAATTTCAACAGGTATTCAAGTTACAGGTGTTTAAAAATAGCAAAATTTCAATTTTGGGGCCCTTATAGCTGCAAAACAGGGGACGTGACAAAAAAAATTTGTTAACCGACTTTTACTTATTTCTGAGGATCTAACTACTCCCAAAATTTCAACACCCTAGTTTGGCCGGTTTAGAAGTCAAAATGTGTAGATATGTGTAGCCAAAAATTTTGCAAAAATTGAGTGTTGCATAATTGTAAATTTTAGTACCGTATGGCAACCCTAAACATTTGTCTTTTAAAAGTTTATAAAGTTTATAAAACCAGCTATCTTTTGCCTTTTTCATATTGAAAATTCAACTAATAGAACTTTTGTTATAACAATTTGGATATAGGGCTTTTCCCAACTTTGGGGGGCTGCAGCTCCGTAACGGATTTTTCTACGAAATTTTTTTTTGTAATACCTACTCTCGGTTAAAATTTCTTTTTATACCCTACACCTATAGAATAGGTAAAGGGGTATATTAACTTTGGTATGGTGTTTGTAACCACCTAAAGGAAGCGAGCTAGATATGGAAAAGTATATATATTTGTGATCAGCGTGACCGCCTTAGTCGATATAGCCATGTCCGTCCGTCCGTCCGTCCGTAGGCACGATAACTCAAAAAATAATGCAGCTATCTTGATGAAATTTTAACTGTAAGTTACTAGGACTGAAAGTACGGCGGGGATTGCATATGGGCGAAATCGGCCCATGGGTTCGGATTCTGGACCTTTTAATCGGTTTCAGGGCTAACGAACAAATATAAAAAATCACGATAACTCAACAACTAATGACGCTATCTTCATCAAATTTGTGCTGTAATTTACTAGTAATGAAAATACTTCGGGAATTGCGTAAGGTCGGGATTGGACCATGGGTTCGGAACCTAGAACTTTTTGATCGAATTTAGGCCAAACGAGCATAATTCCGAAACCAATGAAGATAGAACCTCCAAATTTAGTATCAGGGTGTCCCTTCCTATTTCCTAAGTGTCTTGTGAATTTGGGTCCAATTGGAGTAGTGGGTCGGGGACCAGCCACACATTTCCGAAGACCTTAAAGCATATATTTAAAATTAATAAAGATAACAACTTGAAAAAATGTAGAAGCTTCCAATTTGCCACAAGGGTGTTCTTTACTATCTCTTGCGTGTTCCCCTAATTTGGGATCAATTGGAGTGGTGGTTCTGTACCCCTCTCAGACCTCCCAAGTTTTAAAGGCTTATAATCGAAATTACTAAAAATAGTTACTTAAAATTAGGATAGACCGTTCAAATTATGTACAAGAGTTAACTAGTACTATAAGTACAGCGCGGACTATATAAGGGCGAAATCAGCCCAACGGTTCGGATTCCGGACCTTTTAATCGATGTCAGGGCTAAGGAACATATATAAAAAATCACGATAACTCAATAACTAATGAGGCTATCTTCATGAAATTTGTGCTGTAGGTTATTGGCAGCGAAACTACGGCGGTGATTACGTACGGTGAGGATTGGACAATGGGTTCGGAACTTAGAACTTTTTGATCGAATTTAGGCCAAACGAGCATAATTCCGAAACCAATGAAGATAGAACCTCCAAATTTGGTATCAGGGTGTCCCTTCCTATTTCGTAAGTGTCTTTGAAATTTGGGCCCCATTGGAGTAGTGGATCGAAGACCAGCCACTCAGTTCTTAGGCCCTTAAAGCATATTTCGAAATTAATAAAGATAGTTACTTGAAACAAATGTAGAAGCTTCCAATTTGCCACAAGGGTGTTCTTTACTATTTCTTGCGTGCCCCCTAATTTGGGATCAATTGGAGTGGTGGTTCAGAACCTCTCTTAGACCCCCCAATGTGTAAAAGCTTATCATCGAAATTAATAAAACTTGTAACTTAAAATTAAGATATAGCGTTCCAATTGTGTACAAGGGTTAACTAGTATTGAAAGTATGACGGGACTGCATATGGGCGAAATCGTACCATAATTTCGGGTCCTGGAACCCTTGAAAAGTTCAAGGACTAACAAACATATATCTTAAAAACACCATAACTCAAAAAATAATGCCGGTATTTTGATGAAATTTAACAGTAGGTTACTAGTAATGAAAGTACCATGGGAATTGGTTGTGGTCGAGTTTAATTTCGAAGCCAAAGAATATATTTCCTATGTCCTATGTGTCTCCGAAATCTAGACTTAATTGTAGTGGTTCAGCTATGTTCAAAGGTACTTGCTGCATTTATGTAAAATTTATTTTTATATTTAAATGAATTATATGAAAAGGTGTAAATTTTTAATTGTATTTTAGAAATACATTTATTGCATATTTTGCGTTTATAAGTTTTTCTATTAGGTATGTAAACTAACCATTTAAAATAATTGCAATTTTTAAAAATTTGGATTATTAAATATATTATGCTTTGATTATCTTTTTATCACAAAATTTAATAATTAGAATTTTTTCATTTTGTAATTGAATTGGAATAAATATATTTTCATTTATTTCAAGTTTGTTTGTTTTTTAATATTTTTAAATAGATAAATTATTAAGAATTTGTAGTATTTTTTAATAGATAGGGTAATTAGAAAATGTTTTTAGTATTATACAGTTAATTTGGTTAGCTAGCTTACGATCAAATTAATAACAGCTTCTATGGTGTTAAAATGACTTATGGATATGTCCTTAAATTTGAACCAAATAGGTGTAGGGTATTTCTAAGTCGGTTGCACCGACTGACTGTTTCTTTACTTGTTTCTATTTCAAACGATGTAAAAGTTTTTGTAAACGGACAGACGGACGGACGAACGAAGTGAAACTATATAAGCACATTTTTACAAAATTTTTTGAAAATGTGCTAAAAAACTAAAGATAAAAATATAAATATTGTAACCAAGCTTCCACTATTTAAGCTATCTTTTGATCATTCGGAGGAAATAAATAAAATATACAAAATAGAATACTTACAGCACATGAGAGTGAAAATTGAGGCTCTCAGAAGTAATAAGTCCATTCCTCAGTGTAAGAGATGCCAGTTTTGGACATACACAAAAATTTTGCCAAAGACAGGCTAATTGTGTGAAATGTGCTGGAAATCATATGACAGCAGAGTGTAGTAAAAAAGAAAATTTTCAAGCCATATGTGCAAACTGCAACGAGGCACACCCTGTTAGCTATTGTTGTTGTTTGGCAAAATCTTATAGGCCAATATCTCTGAAACCAATTATGTGAAAACTTTATAAAAATTGTTGTTAAAAAGGCTGAAGAAAATAAAAATTTAATTCCAAACCATTAATTTGGATTTATATCCAAGCATGCAACAATTGACCAAGTTCATAGAACAACAAATATTATAGAAAAAGCGTTTGAAGAAAAACAAATATGCTCTACAATATTTCTAGACGTAGCACAAGCGTTGACAAAGTTTGGCCTAAAGGATTAATATTGAAATTAAGGGGATTAATACCTTTACAATATGTAGAGATACTCGAATCGTACTTGTCAGATAGATTATTTAGAATTAAACAAGATGAAGAGTACTCTACATTAAGAAAAATAAAAGCAGGTGTGCGTCAAGGCAGAATTCTAGGTCCTATTTTGTAATTGCTGGTATACAAGTGATCTACCAGAAATAGAAAATGTAATTGTAGCAACATTTACTGACGATACTGCTGTATTAGCGGGGATCAAATATTGACGAAGCTACAAGAAAATTCCATAGAGCAAGTGAAAAAATATGTTTTTGGACTAACAAATGCAAAATAAAATTAAATGAAAGTAAATCTGTTCATGTTAATTTTAGTAATAGAAATATAAGAAACTCACCTAAAATAAATTTAAACGGTGTAATTGTATCAATCGAAATCTCGGCAAAATACCTAGGAATGACACTGGATGTCAAGCTAAGGTGGAATGAACATATTAAAAAGAAAACACTAGAACTTGTAAATAAATATAGTGAAAATTACTGACTCCTAGGGCGTAAGTTTAAATTAACAATATATAATAAAGTGTTAATTTACAACCAAGTAATTAAACCTATATGGTTATATTGCATTCAACTTTCGGGTTGTGCCAAGCAAACGCATATTAAAAAAATACAAAGCTTTCAGAATAAAGTCCTACGTAACATACTAAGTGCTCCCTGGTATGTACGTAATAGTGATATTCATAGAGATTTACAAATTCCCAAAGTTATAGATGCAATAAGTAGATATGCCATAAAGCATAAAGCTCGTCTAGAAGGGCATATTAATATTGAAGCTGCTCAGTTAATAAATAATCAGATTATTACAGGAAGGCTTAATAGAAAAAGACCTTTAGATAATATATTATAAAGTACAGATTTCCTCAGAGAACGTACACAAAACCTATACTCAAACCAAATATATCAAAAAATTAATGGTTAGCCAGTTCAACTATTTTTAATAAGGGAAGGGTGTGGTTTAGCTCGGTAAGAATCCGGCATACACTTCTGCTACGGGGCAGTTTGTATCTTTTGAAGATTCCCACCAATCCAGGTAAAATAAAAAAAAATAAAAAAAAAAACTTTGCTTTGAAAACTTTGACGTAAAATAATTTAAATTATTAATGAATGGTCTTTTTATAGGTTTTCTTCTTTAAATTTTTCCTTGTCAATACATTGTTTTTGTACATTTTTAATTATCTCTTTACTTCGATCTTGTACAACTTCTTTTAAATTTGCACCTGTTGCAATATCAGACAATGCATAATTACCAGAGTTAATAATTAATTTTTTAGTATATTAGCTCCAGGCGTAAATATTGGTTTTAAATATCTGAAAAGTCCACCGAAAAAGCTTCCTGACCCTCGTCCTCGTAAGGAACAACTGAATGTAACAAGGGGCCAATATCGTCAAGTCCTTTTCCTGATTGAACTAAATCTTATTTATAGTATGCTCTCTCCATAATGCTTAAATAAAATAATATTATAAAATATTTTTAAATTTCTTTTATTTATACTTTTTTGAAACGCAATACAACTTTTGTAGGAATACTGCTAGTTTTTATCATATATTTTGAATTAATGTTGGTATTAAAAATATTGTCCAGTCGCATAACATTTGTTTTGAATTGTATGGTATGTATGTACCAGTTTCAAAAATTTGTACATTTTTATTTCTAATGGATTTTCTTTTTCTTAGACGTTCTACAGCTGAAGCAGCAGACAATGCTTTTTTAAAAACTTCTTCTATTTCGTCATCGAATACTTTCTCAACTTCTTTTTCATATAAATCTTCTTGAGCCAAAACTTTTGTTTCAGCATCCTTATATACAGGAACATTTGACTGAGTTTCTACATCAACATACATAGGTTTTGCACGAGTTTGAGTACCTTTTGTTTCTGTAATATTTACCTGCTCCTCTTTTATTGGAGGAAGAACTCTACTTTTGTTTCTTATTTTTAATAGATTTTGACGATACAAATACCATTTTTGTGTTTCTGTCAGGTGTTATTTAACAAAAATTTTTCCATAGCTTTATCATAGCTTCTACGTCTGCATTTTGTTTCATTTTCTCATAAACCTCTGGTTTTAGTATAATTATTTTGTTAAATGATGTATTAATTCATTTTATAAAATTTTCTATTATTCCTGAAAGTAGTGCACCAAGAAATCTAGGTAAAAATCCACCTCGTTGAATAATGATTTTTCTTTTGCTATTTATATATTTTTTACGGCAAATAAGTGATCTCAATTCCTTTTTATACTTTCGTAATTGAGTTGTTGCTTTTTTACTCAGATTACAATTACCTTTAAAATATTTAAAGCAATTTCACAAAACTTTTTTTTTACTTCGGTATAACAATGTTTTATTATTACTTTTTGAAATCTTGGTTTAGAACTGTTTAATAGATGCAATATGTTTCGATTGGTTTTTATCTTTCAAACGTTTCATATCTCCCCCAAATTGTTCCAATTGATCTATTGTACAAAAGCAGAAATTTCTTCCAAATATATCACTTCTTAATCGAAATATATCATTAATGTCTTAAGTAGGATCTATTAATATATACCCATATGGGTCTGGCTTCATTATATAATTTTTAAATGCTTTGATTTAATTTGGATAAATCTGACGATCGAAAGGTAATATCTGTGATTTATATCTTGGATTTTGAAAAAGTTCTAAATACTTACAGTTAAGAGAAATATCTCTTGAAAATTTACTTTGATGAAATATATTTTGAGTTACAAATATTACAGACAAATTCCTATGATGTGAACCTCTATTAAATAAATCACACACATACTTAACATGAGAATTTAACATCATATCATCGATTACAATCAACGAAGTTCTTGATTATCATTAAAATCTGGTGTAGTTGTACTATATTCAACATGTTTTATATATTGTGGAACAGCATTTTTGTCTGGATTACACCAAACAATTCTAAGCATTTCTGGTTGCATATTTTCTTTTTTATCATTAAATATTTAAATTTAAATTTCAAATATTTTCAAATATATAAATTCATTCTAAATTCATAATTCATTAAGTACAGACGTATTAAAAAACAAAAATTATTTAAATATCACGTGTAGAAAATAAATTTCTTTTCTTTTTTATATTGAAATCTTCATTATTAAAATTAATTGAAAAACGAGGAAGAGTGTAGTAGAGTAGACTGTGTCAACTCTGGGATACCCGCATGACCGTACCATATACATTATATCATCCGGTTAATTACTTTTGGCAAAATTTCAAACATTCAGCTTTATTAGGTGTAGAGCAATGCTCATATAAAAGAAGGAGTTGCATGGCAGCTACTCGAACCCTTTTCAGTAGACCAACCAAATTTTGCAGTAACTTTGGCCATTACACTAAACTATTTTTGGCAAAATTTCAGACACCCACCTTCATTTGGTGTAGTGTTATCCTCATATAAAAGGAGTTGTATGGCAGCTACTCGAACCCTCAGCAGTAGACCAACCAAATTTTGCAGTAACTTTGGCCATTACACTAAACTATTTTTTGCAAAACTTCAGGCAGCTAGCTTCATCAGGTGTAGTGTAAAGCTCATATAAAAGAAGGAGTTGTATGGCAGCTACTCGAACCCTCTGCAGTAGACCAACCAAATTTTGCAGTAACTTTGGCCATTACATTAAACTACTTTTGGCAAAATTTCAGACACGCAGCTTCCATAGGTATAGAGTAATGCTCATATAAAATTAGAAGTTGTATGGCAGGTACTCGAACCCGTGGACCAAAAAGGTTGGATTTAAATAGCGATTCCGGTTTTTGCATAAAAACGAATTTGTGAACATTTCATAATCCTAGCTCCTTTATTTTTTGAGTTATCGTGATTACGGATGGACGGACAGACGGACGGACATACATAGCTAAATCGATTTACTAGGGATTGCAATACCTTAAACAGTTTACCGGTAATTGAAATAAAAAAACATAATTTTATTACTGGTAATTTTACCGTTCATTATCGGTAAATTCGGTGAAAAAAATTATAGTAAGACATGAAACTACCCTATTATATAAATATATTAAATTTTATAGTTATTTAAAATAGTGTTTTCTTTTAAATAAACCAAATAAATATATATTAATGTGGATAATCATTAAAAGTAAAAAAAAAAATCTTTTTAAGTAGGCCATGAAAATACTCCAGTTAAAAATTTATTGTTCTTATAGGTCATGAATAATTTTATTTTTTTAGTATAGAATAGTATAGAGAATATAGTTCGTGTCGTTGGTTTTCTTTCGTAGTGATATTCTATATAAACAATTTTTTAACAATAGATAACTGTATAAACCTAAGTTTCTAAAAATAAGTCAACAATAAGAGGTGTGAATTTTGATTTTGATTTTATTATTATTAATATAAATATATGTATATTTATATTGCGTTTTTTATTTTAAAATTTAGATTTTTTACACAGCCATGGATAAAAGTTCCCCATAGAATTATTTTATACGCATACAAAATGGAAGTACAGGTGAGTGCAAGCAGTGTTCAAAAACAATTAAAACTTCTGGTGGTAGCACAAGTAGTTTGCATGCACACCTTGGAACCCAGCACAAAATTAATCTTTTAAAAAGAGATAAAGCAGATGAGCCAGGTACAACTGCAACTATAAACACTTGTACAAATGTGAATAAATTACAAACAATTTCAAAATACTTTTTAAAATCAGTTGACGATTCATCTTCTGCGGTTGTTTCACGATTAACAGCCAAAGATGGTTTACCGTTTGTTAAGTTTCGTACATCTTATGATTTAAGAAAACTTTTACATGCTTAGAGTTTCCAAAGTCACCATATGCAGCGACAATTTGGCAAAGAGTCTTCGCTGACTTAAAATCTCGAAACTAAACAGTCTCACTTTGGATGAGTGGACATCTGTCAAAAATCGCCGCTACATTCATGTGAATGGACATACATTTAATAAATTTTACAATCTTGGTCTTGCTAGAGTACATGGATCAATGCCAGCTGATAAATGTGTTACCGTTCTGGAGAAAAAAATTAAAGAATTCGGTATTTCGTTTGACAATGTCGTTTCAATTACGACAGTTGGAGCATCGGTGATGAAGAAATTGGGAACTTTAATTAGTGCAAATCATCAATTGTGTATAGTGCACGGTATTCAACTGGCAATTATCAAGGTTCTTTATGACAAAAGTTATTCAGCAGAAAGTTCTGATGAACAGCATGACACAATTAGTCCAGAATATTTATCGGACGACAATGATGATAACAATGGCTTAGAGGTAATATCTGAAACGAACGTGGATCCTGTTATTCAACATGCAAATATACGTCCTCTGATAAAAAAGATTTGAAAAGTCGTTAAAATTTTTCGTCAATCACCAACGAAAAATGATACAATACTCCAGAAAAATATACAAAATGAATTATGTAAGAATCTTTCATTAACTGTGGACACTCGAACCAGGTGGAGTAGCCTACTAGCGATGTTAGAGCGTTTTTATGAAATTAGAAAATAGAAATGCTATACGAAGAAGTCTTATAGATATAGAGTCTGTTATCACTTTCGAAGCATTATGTTGCGAAGATGTTAATTTTTTTTACAGCTGATATAACATTAAAATTTATGTTAAATGAACAAAACACCTTATTAATCAACGAACTTATGGGTGAAGCAGTTTTACGAATAAAGGAAAGACGAACTATTAATTTAGATGTTCTACACTTTCTTCATGACCAGAATAAAATGAAAACAACAATAGCGATTATGGAATATTTAATAGAACCGGTAAAGCTGCCATAACTAAAACAATAAAGGAGCTAATGAACGTGTTTCCAACACGCTCGATGAAAATATTGTCAGTGCTGATAATCACGAGAACGATGTAGTAGAAGTTGTAGAAGCCGATGTACCTTCAGCTTCATCAACGTTGACTGCTGTGTTTAATAAATATTTGAAGGAAAAACTTCAATAAGAAATTTAAAAAAAAACCCGTAATTTAGAAGAAAAAGATAATAAGAAGAAGAATAATAAAGATCTTGAAATAATTGTCAAAAAAGAAATATCCTCCTTCCAAGAGAAAAATATTTGCAATAAATATTTAAATATTGCATTCGACCATCTTATGACTATTTGCCCAACGAGCGTAGAGTCAGAACGTGCTTTCTCTGCTGCAGGGCTCATTAGCACAAAAATAAGATCAAACTTAAATGATAGGAGCATTGACGATTTATGCTTTTTGTGGTCATATTTTAAGAATCATAATTCTTTAAAAATTAATTAAAAATAATTAACACTTTTTTCTAAATAATCAACACTATTATATTTTTATTTTCTTATGCATTATTTTGTTGTGAATTTTTTTGGTTTTATTTTTTTGTAATTTTATATTTTAGTTTATATTTAGAAAATAAATAAAGAGTATTTTGAAATACAAATTTTTTTTTTTTTAACTTTTTTATATATAATAATATGCATTTCAGAATAATTTTAGAAAATGTTCAAATTTACCGGTAATAGTTATTTTTTACCGAATTATCGATAATGATATAATTCTGTAAATTTGTAATCTCTTTATGGGAGTCAATTAAAGTGAAGATGAATTAATAAACAAATTAAAGGGCCAGAATCCTATTGGATGGGAGCGCTGCAAACTTCTTGATGTTATACGGATGCAAAGGCTTTAATCATAACTCTTCCGATTGTAAAAATGATGAGATTTGTGTCAAATGTCATCAGAAACATAAAAATGCTGAATGCAAAAAGGATGACATCAATAAATGTATAAATTGTTTAAAAGCGAATGAGAAGTTAAAGCTTGGTTTAAATGTTGATCATAATACCTTTAGTGTTATGTGTCAGGTATATCAAAAAAAGCTGAGTATTAAAAAACAAAAGATTCGATATTAGCAATTAAAGACTAATTTTATAGAAAGCAATAACTTATCTAATCTTGATATTTTTGATATAAAAGAAAATGGGAATGAAAATAATAATAATAATATTAATAATAATAACAACAATAATAATAGTAATAAAACTGATAACGATAGAATTGCTGATATTAGTAATAAAAACAGTTAAAGAAATAGTTAAACCAAACGATGATTCATTAAATATTAAAATCAAAAATAATAGAAATCTTTAAAATTTTTTATCATTTACAAAGAAAAAACATAAAAAAGTGATTGCGTGGTTTCAAAAGATGAGGATAAAGAAAAGAATAAATCTTGCATTACTCCAAGCAAACTCCAAATGCCAGAAAACGAATATTCAAATTGGACTAAGGGAGAGACTCTCTGCCCAAACATTGAAAAAATGTACAGGGAAATAGTAAAATGTATATCGATCCATTGGTCCCTCCTATTGTTAGGCTAACAGAGAAAGCAATCGATACTGGTGATAATGTTTATGCAATTTCAAGACTAAGAGACCACAGAATTTACAACAATATAAGGCTGTTTTTATCATATTTCAATGATAAGGATGATATTTTCTATGAAGGTGTTACTCAGACTAGTTTAAAAATACTAATTCATCAAGAGGGATTGCCAAATAACTACAAAGAACTTTCTCAACTTTATTTTTTTTATTATAACAATACAACAGTATCCAGAAAAGAAGAAATTCAAGACTTAGCTTATTACAGGAGGCATCTTTAATTTCATTCTTAATTTTGACGCTTAATTTTGATGTGTTTTTAATTCTTTCATAATTTCTTTTTGTATGAAATTTATATAATAAAACATACATACATATAATATATAATAATTTTTGTTTAGAAAAAACTGTTTAATTTCAATATAGTATCTTGTATAAATTTAAGCGTAATAAATGTTATTTTAAAATTTTTTATAATAAACGGCTTATACTAACATTTTTTTTAAATTAACATTGATCTAAATTTAAAGTGCTTTTACTTAATAAACAAAAAAAAAAAAATTAAAAGTTAACCAACTAATTTTTACTAAAATAACTTACAACAAAAAATGTCAAGTATCAAAATGTAGTCAATCAAATGTGATAGCGCTAACTGTTCAGTATACGATTCTAAAACTGAATCTGTAGGAAACGTTTCCATTGAGTTTGTTTAAATGCTCCCAGAGGAGGCTGGTACTCGGCATTTCTCGCTCAATATTTTGTATGTGAGTCATGCTTAGATTTTCATTCAAGCATCAAAATGATTTTTGATGATGTGAAAATGATTTTTGATGATGTGATCGCATCAAAATGTAATGACACAATCAAATGTAATTCGGCGTCATTAAACGAGATGACAAATGACTACGAGTCCCTTAATGCATCTTTGAGCAGAATGTCTGACAAACAAAAAGCTTTTTTTTCGCAGCAATCAATTCCAAAAATAGATGAATCTGCTTCTTATCATATTAAATAATACTAGTGAATCAATAAAAGCTTTGACGAGTGAGCTTAAATCTTCAATTAATCTACAACTTCAAGAACTCTTCGCCTCAAAGTTCAGCCAAACAATTGATTTCTCAAAGAATTTAAATGGAGAAATTGGATCACTAAGAAAAGAAATTATTAATATGTGTGTGAAACTAGATGCTAATTTGGATAGATCTTTTGATACTTTTAGATACAACCAAATATATCTATGTCAAAATTCAAAAGATGTATGGACTCAAATGGATGAACCAGTTCAATACAGTAATTTTCAAAATGCTTTAATTAAAATGATTAATGATTAATTAAAATGATTAATTAAAAAACGGTTGAATATTCAAGTAATTTGACGCATGATGTTATAGATTCAAAATCTATTACATCCTTAGAGAATTCAAAAGCAGTAAAAGAAAATAATTCCTTACATGATGAATTACTACAATGCGGTTCGTCCGTTATTTTGGACTCAATACCTGCTTTATCTGCATCACTTTCATCTCCATTAATTTTATCAACTAAACTAGTTGATCACAATTCAACGTTTACTTCAACTTCAACGTCATCATTATCATCATGATCATCACCATCACAACCATCATCATCAGCATCATCATCTTTATCTAATACTTCTGCTTCAAAGTTAGTAGGCAATAAAGTTCGTTTTACACTACCACTTGACAAGGAAGTTAGTACAAAACAAAGGCTTAAATCATCTAAGGTTATAAACGAATGCAAAATGGGTTTGCATTCATTGTTCTTTACAAAATTAGCTGCTTCAACAACTCCTAGTTACCTCAGTAAGTTTCTAAAAAATACATTTAAGTTAAATAATAATGAAATACAAATATTTAATGTTACTCCTAAAAATCTTAGATTTAAACCTCAATATAGGTCTTTTAAAGTTATGGTACCCGAATCCAAAATTTTTGAAATAATGAATTGCAAAAGATGGAAAAAAGGCACTATAATAAAAAAATTCGTAGACAATAAAAACACTTCCAACACAATTTTAAAACATAATAATAAACTTTCTACTCAACAGAAAACACTTCTTTTAAATCCGTTTGCCATTCCTTTTAACAATCATACAAAAAAACACATCCTAGTCAAAACACAACAACTAATAGTTCTAAATACAAAAACTTTACTAGAGGAGAAACTGCAGAAAAAAATAATAATAATAACAATATTAATAATAACAATAACAATAATAATAATGACAATAATAATAATGACAATAATAATAGTAATAATATTAATATTAATAATGATAATACTAATACTATTAATAATAATACTAATAACAATAATAATATAATAATAATAATAATAATAATAGTAATGACAATAATAATAATGTTAAGAATGATATTACTACTACTAATAATAAAAATAAAACTAATTTCTCGTTAAACCCTCTTTTACCTCCAATTGTAAGAATTACTCGGAAATCTCTAACGGAAGACTGTACCCACGCACTTTCCAGATTTAGAGATGAAAAAATTTCTAAATTATGTGAGACTATTTCTTGTTTTGCACGATGACAAAAATAATCGCGTAATTGAATGTAAAACCAGAACAAATTCACTTGTGTTGATACATAATGAAGGGTCACCATCTAATTACAAGGAATTATATGACCTTTATTTTAAGTATCACATTAAAATTTTCACTTCCAAACAGATAGAAGAAGATCTTGATGCTTTTCGGTGTCATTGCAATAGCAATTACTGTCTCGTGAAAATTATAATAATTTTTTTCGGTCGAGCAGCAAGTAACAATTTAAATTCAAAATTCTATATCGATTCTTACACTAATTCCAATTTAGTTACACTGTCTAACCGTAGTATTAAAAATAAAAATTGCGTCAGTTCCTCTAACAAACTGAAATTATTCTACCACAATTGCAGTGGTATGAGGGGAAAGCTTAAGAAATTATATATTGATGCTAAGTCTGAAACATGTTTAAACGATTCCTTCGTAAATGAAGAAATTTTGGACAGTACTTGGTCGATTTATAGAAAAGATCGGGATTATCGATCACCAATTTATTAAAGTTAACTTAGGTAATAATTTTTTATACCTTGGTATTGTTTACTTTTCTCCAAATTCTGACAATTCCTCATATTCGGAATTTTTCGAGATATACCAGCATGTTATATCAAATATGAATGAGGATGATTCAATTATAATTTTAGAGGACTTTAACCGTCCTTCTTTATCTTTTATTGTTGACGAATCTGATAATTTATTACTACCAATCAATTTTTAGGACGAAATAGATTTCGATCTCATTAATGTGTTTTATGGTAATGATTTACAACAAATTATCAGCTTTCCGAATAATTATTACAAATGATTAGATCTTGCATTAACGAATGCATATGGTAAAGTAGTGGTAAAGCTCGCTATGATTCAGAAAACCTTTTTACAAACACTCCGCATCATAACGCAATCCTCTTCGAATTTTCCACTGCTGTACCACTTTTTATCAAATCTTACGATAATATTTTTGTATATGACTTTCTTAATGCTGATTATCAAAGCATTAATAATGCTTTATCAGTCATCAGTTGTGGCGTCCTGTTAACAGAACAGGATATTGACTTGATTATATCTTAATTCTATTCAAAGCTATTTGAGATAAATAACTCCTTTGTTCCTAAAATTCGCAAAAAGGACAAGACAACCGAACCTTGGCTGAACAGTGAACTTAGGAAATTGCATAATCAACGTAATAAACTATACAAAATAATTAAAAATTCAAAAGAGCCTAATAATGACTTATTAAACAAGTACAAGGATCTTGCTTTTGAATTTAAACAAAAATCTAATTTGGCTTATGATAGATATCTCACTAACGAAATTAATTACAGATCCTAAAAAGTTTTTTGACTTCGTTAACACAAAACGTAAAACTTACGGTTATCCAAGCTTAATGTCAAAAGACAATACGTTTTCCAATTGTCCTAAAACGATTAGGAATTTTCGGCTCTTTTCTTTATTTGATATTCTCCTTTATTACAAATAGAACGCAAAATATCAAATTTCAAGGATTTTTCTTGGACTCAATCAATGTTACATCAGGAGTACCGCAAGGTAGCCACTTAGGTCCGCACTTGTTTAATATATTCATTTCCGATCTTTCTAGTGATTTATCATGTAATTAAAAAGAGTTCCGATGTTGCACTACTTCAGACAAATCTCAATAGTCTGCAAGAATGGTGCTTCTCTAATAAGTTAGAACTAAACGTTGAAAAATGCAAGTTTATAAGTTTTACACGTAAGAGATCTACCATTACTTTCGGTTATAATATAAATAATGTAAACCTTGAAAGAGTTAAAAATATTACCGATTTAGGGATTGTGTTGGATGATAAACTGAACTTCCATCTACCTTATGAGTATACAATTTCTAGGGCAAACAAAATTCATAAAAATTCGGGTTCATAAAAAAAAGAACTAAAGAATTCAGCAACATCGCTGTAACTAAAGCTCTTTATTGTTTCTTAGTATGATCTATTCTTGAATATGGTAACAATGTGTGGGATCCCGGATTTCAAATACATTCTGATAGAATAGAATCCGTGCAAAAGCAATTTCTTTTATTAGCTTTGAGAAATTAATATAATCGTAGAGATTATTCAATTCTACCTAGCTATCTCGTAAGACTTAAATCATTAAATATCTTAACTTTATCCTCACGCAGGCAAATTTTTTCTTCTTGCTTTACTTTTGACGTCTTAAGAAAAAACATTGACGTTCAGTTTTTAGCAGATAATTTTAAAATAACTAATGGGGGCAGAAATACGAGAAGCACTAAATATTTAGTTGAAAATACTCATAGAACTGAATATGGAAAAAATGAACCAATAAACAGATGTTGCATTACATTCAATAAACACAGTCATCTTTTTTCAACACAAATTTCTAGATACACTTTTAAACGTAAATTAAAATTAAAATTTCTTAATGACCTATGACAATAATTTTAACCTTCATACTCATATTACACTTCAGTTCACATTTTTTTTTAATTCTATAATTTAGTTATTTTTGTTTTTTTTTTTACTTTATAAATTGCATTTTAACGGGGTTTTCGCTATGTATACATTTTTTACAATCTACAAAAAAAAAGAAAATAAATAAACTTTGGATTTTTATGTATTTAAATTTATGCTTTATAATCAAATTTCATGCTAATTTTAAGTTTTAGCTATAAGAATTTTTTGTAAAAACCTTGTTTTGGTTCAAAATAAAATAAAAAATATTGATAATAAATACAGAGAATATTTGCAGAAAACAAGAGAAACTTGGCAAGATTATATGATCAGTAAACCTTGATGTTCAATACACCCTCTAATTTAAATATTGTGCATTTTAATGCCAGAAGTCTCAGAAAAAATATTATCGAAATAAAAATAACTAATATTACTAATCCATATTTATATAAAAAAAATTTTTCAAAATGAATATAAATAGAAATTTGAATAATGAAAAGATTATTCCATCGATAACCTTCATTATGGTTAAACAAGTTTTAGTAGTTGATCTTCAATTTTTATTAGGAAATGAAATTTCATAAAAAAACCGACTGTATATCACTTTAAAACACCATACCCTGCAGAAGAACTTAGATAAGAATAAGAAAGTTAGAACTTAAGTTAAGACTTAAATGGGGTAGCGGTTTAGTTGAATATTTTGTAAAATGTATAATAAAAGATTATTTAGAACCAGCTGACAAAATTGTTTTAATGTATATATCTATCTCTAAAAAGAAAAAATTGTAAACTAAGACCTTCATACATACAATATAAAATTATATAATAAAACTAAAAAAGTTATATAGAAATTCAAGTCTTGCATGTATGGGACTATGCTTAAAGAGCTGCTCGCAAAGGTCATTGGCAACAATACGCATGTGATAGAAGTAGATTTCAAAGACGCATTGAAAATGTTGGTATCATTATTTCTAGAATTTTAACATTTGATCATAGCAAAATTGTTAAAGCTTTTTCAGGTAAATAAAATTATTTAAACATATTGACTCTTCAGTTTTATTTTTTATTTTTATGTTTACAATAGGTACCAAAAGCAATTAATCTGTTTTTATTTTTCATTCTTTACAATAAGCGTATATATGTAGATCAGACATAGCAGTAAATATATATGTTCAGAATCATTATATTTTATTATATAGCATTCTTAAATAATATAAACAGGTAATGTTACTATATATTACATCATGATAATTGAACTTTTGTTTTCTTTCTTTCTTTATGTAAAGGTACACTACACATCTTACTTTTAAAGAATTTGCACTTTTTTTTTTAATCTAAAAGATTAGTTGTACCAAAACACATCTTAATAAATTACAATTCTGCAAATTTTTTTTGTTTTCTTCTAATTCTTCTTTATAATCATATTTTTTTTCTAATTCTTCTTTCAAATAAAAACAAAAAAATTTTTGCAAAAGTTAAATATTTGTTTATCTTTTTCTTTTATGTACCTAATCAGAAAATTAAAAAGTCGAAAACTCGTTACCACTTTTTTTTTTAATCCAGAAGATTAGTTGTACCTAATATACACCTTTATTTTTTTTTTTTTTTATTTTACTCTTCCAATTTTATGAAAACATATTTTCTTACTACTTTTAATGTTCACCTATTACTTTAAACCAAGTAAAAAACTTGTTTATTAAAACCTAACCTACTTTCGGGTGCCCTACTCCCAGAGGACTTGGTCATTAATCAAAAATGTAGGTCAATATATCGTGCAATATGGGTAGGCGATGCGATATGGCATGATTTTTTCCCAGGACAAAGTGCCACACTACCTACTATCATAAAATGCCTATACTTATTAACTATTTCTAAATTTTAATATCTTAATTATAGTAAAAACAAGTAAAGAAACAGTCAGTCGATGCAACCGACTTAGAAATACCCTACACCTATTTGGTTAAAATTTAATGGGAAGTCCATAAGTCATTTTAAAACAATAAAAGCTGTTATTAGTTTGGTCGTAAAACATAGCTAACCAAATTAACTTTATAATACTAAAAAAAATTTCTAATTAGACTATCTATAAAAAAATATTACAAATTCTTACTAATTTATCGATTTAAAAATATTAAAAAACAAAAAAAATTTCAACTTGAAAAACTTGAAAACTTTTTATCACTTTTTGTGATAAAAATTTAATATATTTAATAATTAAAATTTTTCAAAATTGCAATTATTTTAAATTCCTAGTTTCTGTACCTATCGAAAAGCTTATAAACGCAAAATATGCAATCAATGTATTCTAAAATATAATTACAAATTTAGAACTTTTCTATAATTCATTTAAATATAACAATAAATTTTACACAAATGCAGCAAATACCTTTGAATATAGCTTAAGTATTGTAGACAATGTCTTAATTATACATCACCTATGGTAATAATTCAATAAAATATATGATATAATAAAAATTAAAAAAAAGCAATTTAATCGTTTATTAAACAAATATTTTGTTTTTAATTTATAAAATATTATACAAAATATTTATTTATTTATTTATTTATTTGAATATTACGCATTACAATAATTACGCAATATTGGTAAAGCCCTCGGCTGCCAGGGCCATTGTGGGCTGATTCTAATTAATATTTCAATTTTTTATATCTTATTTAAATTTAAATCTTAAAACTATTTTTATAATTATTTTAATTAACCAATATGCTTATTTACAGTTACATATTACTTATACAGTTTTATACGTACATTACATTATTATTACTTACTTATTTACAATATTGAAAATACTTTTTTGATTTCATAACAAATCCTTATGTATAATTTAATTTAAACATTCAAAAAATTTTAATCTTGTATTAAATATTTAATTCTTGTTTTTATATTATAATATGTTTAATATTGATATTACTTTTTTATGTCGTTTTAGTTTTCCATTTTTAATTTTAACTTTTAAGAATTCGCTTTTTCTCCTCTTTTTCGATTATATCTAAATTTTATCCCAAATATTAAAATTATCTATTCTATTGCGGTTAGGTTGAAGCAGATGTTCAGTGTTAAGATTATTGTTTGTCAAAATATTTAATGTGAAAGGACATTCGGTAAAAATGTGTTTCACAGAGAGTGTGTGTCAACATTTTGGCCAAGAAGGAGTTTTGTCAAACAGAAATTTTTTTGTAGCAAGTGTGTGTCCAAGTCTAATGCGACAGATCTTTACGTCAATTTTTCTTACCTTACCGATTTCGTATTCTGGCTTAAACGTTGTGAGACAGTGAGTTTGTAAAAAGTTATTTGAGTTATCCCAGTTTGCTTGCCTAGTGTTTTGAATAAATTGCTTAATTTGCCTTATTTTTAAATTCAAGTGTTGGTTATGTAAGCCTATGATGGGTAATAGAATGTTATCTGCGTAAATGAGATAGCGTAGACCTTTAGCTTGATTCAGGACTGTTGTTATAGAGGAAATAAATGTATTAAACAAGTGGACAGAAAGCGGTGAACCTTGTGGTATGCCATTGTGCAAGATTTTGACGAATATGTCCCTCTCCAACTTACAACTATTTTCCTGTTTTTTAAAAAACTATCTATAATTTTCGTGAATTTTATTCCAACTTGCCATGTTGCTAATTGTTTTAAGATTGTGTGTGCTGAAGGTCTGCTTTTCCTTTTGGAATAGGCTTGAGTTCAGCGACTTTCCATGCTTGTGGAAAAACTCCTTAATCAAGTATTCTATTATATAGGTTGACCAAACGATTTTTAAAGTGTTGAGTCGTATGTTTTAACATACGATACGAGACTCCGTCTATACCCGGCGTTGTTCCTTTGAAATTGCGTAGTATATTCTCCATTTCTGTTAAAGTAATAGGATCATCCAGTAAATTTGAACTTGATGTAGGCAATTTAAAGTTTATTTTTTGTGTTATAAAGTCTGCGGAGTATGTAGTATTCTCTGAGGTTTTAGAACACAAACTTACAAGATAATCAACGTATTTTCTCCATTTCTGTTACAGTAATAGGATCATCCAGTAAATTTGAACTTGATGTAGGCAATTTAAAGTTTATTTTTTGTGTTATAAAATCTGCAGAGTATGTAGTATCCTCTGAGGTTTTAGAACACAAACTTACAAGATAATCAACGTTTTTTTCGGGATTTGTAATTAATTCGCCTTGAGGTTTGTGCCTTATTGCCAATAGATTTGACCTTTTTTTCCCTATAACTCTCATTGCTTTGTCCCAATAGTTGTGGGTATCTTCTCCAATGCTGTTTGTAAAGTTTTCCCAAGATCTTGCTCGAGCGACTTTAATTGCTCTTCTAAGTTTTGCACTAGTTTTTTTAAGGACTATGAGATTTTCGCTGGTTTTGTCTCTTTTAAACTGCCTACATTCTCTGTCTCTATTTCTAATTAGAAAGTGAATTTCTTTGTTAAACCATATTGGCCAGTTGAATTTGTGAGTACTTGATTTAGCCATCGAAAGATTCGCCGCATATCTTACACTTTTAGTCAAGATAGCTACTTCTTTATTTATGTTTGTGCTTTCTGGATATTCTGTTAAAAATATATCTTGGCTTTCTGAAAATTTGTCCCAATTTGCAGTTTTTTCTAGGAATTTAACTTTGTCTTTGATTTTTTCCTCACCTCTTAAAGAACATAGAAGAATGGCAAAATGGTCACTTCCTTTTGGATTTGGTGTAGTTAACCAATTAAATTTGGACACTAAATCCGGAGAACCGTTAACGTGCCATGCGTGCTCAGCAAGGTAGGAGATCCGTCATTAAAAAGTATAAGATGATCGTGATTATTGTTTATACATCCCTCTACCATTTTTCCACGATTTTTGGTAATTCTGTCCCCCCACTACGAGCATTAAAATCGCCCAAAATAAGAAAAGGCTTTTGTATTTGCGTAAAGAGTTGTTCTAAATCATTTTGATTATATTGACGATTATGTTCAAGATACAGATTAGGAACTGTAAGCGAATTTGGGTAAATTGACTTGAATAGTATTAGCTTGAATATTAGTTCTTAAACTAATTTCTTGAAAATAAAGACCATCTTTTATTAAAAATCACAAACCTCCTTTGGATGGATTATTATTGTTGTTTTTAAAGATGCAATTATAATTTTTAAACTTGGTTGGACCATTTGGTCTGAGATGCGTTTCTTGTAATGCTATAATTAGAGGTTTGTGTTTCATAGTTAATAATTCTAAATGTCCTATATTTGTATAATAGCCCTGAATATTCCATTGTAAAATGTCGCAAAATTGTCTTATTTTATTATCTGTACTCATTTTATTATTATATTATAAATCAACAAAAAAAAAAAAAAAAAAAAATTAATAAGAATTATGATAACGATAAAAATTATAAACTATTCAGTACCGAAAAAAGAAAAAAAAATTGCTAATAAAATTAAAAAAAAAAAAATTAAAAATAAAATTAATTAGGTATATGCTCTTATAGTAAAGAGAGAAAACATAAAAATAAAAAACAAAAGAATAAGAAACATTAAAGAGAAACAAAAAAGAAGAGAAAAAGTTGCATTCTTAATTCATAGTAATTTCGTTATCGGTGCTATCTGCAATATTAAAATTACTCATTTCATTATTATCAAGGTAATTATTACTGTCACCAGATATATTGGCAGATGTTTTTAATTTTTAAAAATTTTGTTTGTTTTTTGTTATTGGTACTATTGTTATTATTGTTGTTATTATTATATATATTGTCGTTTGATTAATTTTATTATTTTGAATATTTAAATTAATTGGGTTAGTTTTATTAATTATTTTGTTAGTTGATACTACTACTTATCTTCTCTTTATTTTCTCATGTTACGTTTCTGTTTGTTGAGGGCGTTGACATTGTTGATTGATGTGATGTAGATGGCGTGCTGACTTTAGGAGTTTTTACTTTGTTGCTAGCTTGATTGGTCAATTTGACATCTTGTTTCCGGCTGTCAATATTTTTGTTGTTTACATTTGAAAAAAGTTTAGAATAGTTATTTTCTTGATTTTTAAAATTTTTCTCGTAACATATATAAGCTTCTTTTTTTGAACAACGTAAGTTTGTTTTGATTTTTAGCACTTCTCTTTCTTTAATAAAAGCTGGACATTCACGAGATGCTGAAATATGTTGAGCACCATTACAATTAATGCATGAAAACTCAGCGCACAATGTAGCATGTGTGGTGTCTCCTTCTGGCCTTTCTATTCCACAATCTGGACATCTTGGTGAGTTTGAGCAGTGTTTTTGTGTGTGTCCCAGTTTTTGGAATTTACATCTACATCTCCTTGGTGTTGGAAACCATTTTTTGACCGTGTCAATAGTAAAACCACTTTTAATTTTTTCAAATGGGTCAATAGCATCAAATGTAATAATGACTGCTCCCGTATATCTTTTTTGACCATCATACATTTTGGTGAGCTTAAAAACTTCGACTATAGATGGATTTTTTTCTTTTAGACCAGCTAATATTTCTTCTGGCTCCACATGAATCAAGTCGCGGTCAAAAATCAATCCTTTGGAGAAATTCAAGTTTTTATTAAGTTCAGCAATTATTTTTATTGTTCCAAGAGTTGATTGTTTAAGGAAAATATCGGCAATTTTTTTATTCGGGACCTCGACGATGATGTTGTTAGTTCTATCCCAGGATGCTTTGAAGGCAGGATATATTCCCTCCAGCAGCTTATTTATTACAAATTTATTATATTTTCGTAGTGGTTTTTCACTGTCCAGTGCCTTAATGTTTAAGAATCTTTTTCCTTCATTCGTAGCAAAACATGGTGTTGTGGTGTCCAAGAGTAAGTTTTGGCCGGTTTTATTGGCTTTTTTACGTTTTTTCTTGTCGGTTTCTTCCTCGCTTAAGAGGTTGAAACCGATTAAGCTTCCACTTGGAAGCATGTAATTATTTTTTTTATTTTTAGGTTATTTTTAAATTTTAAATTTTAAAAATTAAAATTAAAATAAGTTTTCAAATTAAGTGATTAAATGATACTTTTTGTGTTACATATAGTATATGTTTAATTTTAAATTTTTTCTTTTTTAGAACAAAACTACAAAATTTTGTATAGGGAAATTTCAGTATTTCACGTCCTTTTTGCTTCGTGAAAAGCTAACGACTGTTATACCAAATATGTTTTATGGTAAAATTCTCAGCCTTTTAAAAATATAAAAGTGTTAAATAAAAACGGAAATAGGAAAGAACCCTCGTGTATCAAATTTTAAGTTTTTAAGTCTAAATTTTTGGGACACATAGGAAATATGAAATATATTCTTTGGCTTCGAAATTATACTCGTTTGGCCTCAGATCGATCAAAAGCTTCTAGAATCCAAACTCGACCAGAACCAATTCCCATGGTACTTTCATTATTAGTAACCTAGAGTTTAAATTTCATCAAAATAGTGGCATTATATTTTAAGTTATACTGCTTTTAAGATATATGTTCATTAGCCTTTGAACTTTAAAAGGTTCCAGAACCCAAAACCATGGTCTGATTTCACCCATATGCAGTCTCCGTCATACTTTCAATATGTTAACCCTAGTACACAATCGGAACGTTCTATCTTAATTTTAAGTTACTATTTTTATTAATTTCGATGATAAGTTTTTTGAATCTTGGGGGGTCTAAGAGGGGTACTGAACCACCATTCTGATTGATCCAAAACTAGGGGAACGCGCGGGATTATTTTTCGTACTTTTTTTAAAATTTGCTCTGAACTCTTGAATATTGTGAATGTATTAGTTAGTGTTCTTATATTTCTATTCAAAACTCTAATTTAGACCATTTTTAAATTTTCACTTTCTATTTATAAAAATTCTAATTTTTAGACGATTTATGCACTGAATTTATGTTTAAAATTATGTATGTTTTCTATGTTTCCATTTCTTAACAATTTCCATTACAAAAATTAAATAGAAATATGCGTATAGTCAAAGTGTACGTGTGCGTATTTGTATTTGTTATTACATAAGAAATGTTATTTTGAAATATTAATAATATTAATAAAACTAAATAATGTTTTGTTGTAACGGTGTTGTAACTGAAAATTTTTTGTGAACTAAAAAATCCTTATTTTTAAAACTATAATTATCACTCCTATTCTTAAAGGCGTAGCATAGGATTAGTATCACAAGTGGTTGAAGGCTCAAAAAGATATTGACTCCATGTTGTCAATTGGGCGTTTTGACATAAAAACAAGTAAAGAAACAGTCAATCAGTGCAACCGACTTAGAAATACCCTTCACCTATTGGGTTCAATTTTAATGGGTAGTCCATAAGTCATTTTAATATCATAAAAGCTTTTATTAGTTTGATCGTAAGACATGGCTAACCAAATTTACTTTATAATACGAAAAACATTTTCTAATTATTTTATCAATTCAAAAATATTAGCAATTCTTAGAAATTTATTTATTTAAAAATATTAAACAACAAATAAAGTTGAGATAAATGGTAAAATGCAATTACAAAATTAAATAATGTAAAATGCAATTACAAAATTACATATTTAAAACTTTTATTCAATTCAATAAAATTTTACACACATGCAGCAATTACTCCTTTTCAGAATTTTTAGCTATAGTGCATTTACTGTTGAATGAATTAGTACCCTTGGTTAATTATTTCAATTTTCAATAAATTTTAAATTTATTCTCTTAATTTACTTATTTATTAATGTTCTATATAATTAAACTCAAAGTTATTCGAAAGAAAAAGTTTACATAATTTCATGGTTTTTAATGTTAGTTAAAACCATTTATGTTTTCATTAGTTTTGATCACAAAATTAATAATCAAAATATGCAATAAATGTATTTCTAAAATACAATGATAAATTGAGAATTGTTCATATAATTAATTTTAATGCAAAAATAAATTTTAAAACTCAAGTATCGTACACAATTTCTTAATTATACATTACATATGGTAATAGTTAAATAAAATATAGATGTACTATATAAAAATTAAAAACAAAAAAAATTCGTTTATTAAAAAAATATTTAGTTTTCAATTTATAAAATATAATACATAACATGTTTAATAGTAAAACTCTTAGCCTTTTAAAAATATAAAAGTGTTAAATAAGAAGGGAAATAGGAAATAGTGCATCTAATTAGATTTTTTTATCTTTATTAATTTCGAATATATTATGCTTTAACGTTTTTGGAGTAGAGGAGGTGGTACGCAAACCGCTATTCCAATTTATCCAAAATTTCACGTACACAAAACAAACAAGAAGAAACACATGTGCCCCAAATATAATGTTCAATCTTCTTTGGTTTCGAAATTATACTAGTTTGACCTCAATTCAATTAAAAGCTTCCAGAATCTGAGCCCGACAAGAACCAATTTAATGGGACTTTCATCAATAGTAACCTAGAATATAAATTTCACCAAAATAGCGTAATTAGTTTCTGAGTTTTGACATTTTTAAGATATACGTTTGTTGGCTTTTGAACTTTTCAAAGGTTCCAGAACCCGAAACCATGGTACAATTTCGCCTATGTGGATCGTTCCCTACTCACTATTTTAATTGGTTCCAATTTTCGAGGACACTAAGTGAATAGAAAGGGACACTCTGATACCGAATTTGGAGGTTCTAACTTCTTTGAATTCGGAATCATGCTCGTTTGGCCTAAATTCGATGAAAAAATTCTAGGATCCGAACCCATGGTCGGATTTCGCCTATATGCAGTCCGCGCCGTTGGAACGTTCTATCTTAATTTTGGGCTACTTTTTTTAATAACTTCAACGATATGTTTTAAGGTCTTCAGAACTGTGTGGATGGTTCCCGATCCACTACTTCAATTGGTCCTAAATTTTCAGGACTCTAAGGAGATAGAAGGAGGCACCCTGATACCAAATTTGATGGTTTTATCTTCATTGGTTTCGGAATTATACTTGTTTGGCCTAAATTCGATCAAAAACTTCTAGGATCCGAACCCATGGTCCGAACTCGTTCGTACGCAGTCCCTGGTGCTATGACCCTAAAGAGAACGTCAATGCCATAATTACATTTACATGTTACGGGAATGTTTCTATTCACAACCAATCGAAATACTCTTGCTTGGCTTGAGTTATTTGGTGGAAACAAGAATGAGCCATTTTTTTATGATTTAATGGAAATCAAATTAATACTTTGTTTGATATGCCGCATCTTGTGAAATCTAAAAGGAATTCTTTTTTTAAATCAGATTTTGAAAATTGGAATAATAAAATTATTAGCTGCGATATTATCAAAACAATTATTGTTCAAAATGTTAGTGAAAAATTTTACTAAAAATTGGAAGTTCTCATATTAATCCTAATACAATTCAAAAATGTCGGCAGTTGATATGACTAATAAAGTAAATCAAACTGTAGACTTTGTTTTAAAATTTAATTTTTTTTTGTCTTTATTTATTTAAAATTTAAAGTTTCATTGAATTTAAAGTTTCATATCCTTACAAACTACCATTAAAAATTCTTCGTTTTTGTTTCTTTAAAAAATTAAAAAGTAAAAGCTCAAAAATATTGTTTGTATTAATGAATTATTTAAAAATTTTACAACTGTAAATTTATTATTCAAGAAACAAAGAAGTAACGAAAATATAAAAAAAAACAAGGTTAAATCAAGCTCCCTTAGTAAATATGTTTTCACATATAAAATCTGCTGGTGGCTATTGTAGAAATCAAATGGTAGTTTCAAATTTATTTACAACGGCAATACATCGTCAAATTGTGAAACATATCATGATTGTTATTTGGACATCAAAGTTTTTGGATGTTATCATTTTGGCAGATGAATTTGAGAAAAATCTAGAAAGTGGCGAAACAGAGATTAATGAAGATTTTATCATAGAAAATTATCCGAAAGAAATGAAAAAAATTTTGTTCAATCAGAAAAATCAGTAAATAACTTTGAAGAGTTGGCACTCGGATATTTTTATGGACTTTGCACGAAAGTTTTAATATAAAAAATAGTTATAGCTTTTAAAGAACAGTGAAATACAAACTTCGATGGGAAATGTATCCGAAAGAAATGAAAAAAATTTTGTTCAATCAGAAAAAGCAAATAGTTTTGAAGAGTTAGCACTCGGTATGGACTTTGCACGAAAAAAGTGTTAAGTTGTCATATGTGCACATTTCTGCTTTTAAAGAATAGTGAAATACAAACTTCGATGCGATGGAGAATGTAAAAAATGGTTCCATATGTCATGCTCAGGAATGGATATTGGAGATTACTTGGAATCTCATCAAAATCAAGATAAATTCTGGTTTTGCATTGCATGTAAAGAAGAGCGTACCCAAAAGGAAATCAACTGGTGCTAATAATTCTTCAACAAAGCAACTTCTAGTAAACCGAATAACAATACAGAAGCTTAAAATTTTCCTTCTGAAACAAATATTACACAGATATTAGATTAAATCCTAACTTGGCAATCTAATACTGACATAACCTTAAATAAACTTCAAGACAATAATAAACAATTTAAGGAAGTTTTGGAATCAACAATCGAGAATAATATTCACCTTAAAACGAAATCGAAATATTAAAAAACGAGAATACTATACTAAGTGAGTATATAATTCAAAATCATATACAAATTGAAATTATGAAACAACCAAAATACAACAAATATATTGAAATTACGAACATAAATAATATAAAAGAGGATAAAACTATTGCTGTTACTAAGGTCTTAAATGAAATTGTAGTGGAAATTGAACCTGTTAACCTAAAACATCTACGTATTGCAAAAGCTGTATCAAAAATTCAGGTGAGACAAATAAAGTGATGGTTAAATTTAATAAGCTTGAAATAAAAGATAATATTCTGAAAGCAAAAAAGAATAAAAAAATAGAATACAAGAATATATAGAATCAGAAAGAAAACCTACTATAATATTTATTAACGAAATACTTACTTCGTACTTTAGTCTTTTATATAAAAAGGCCCGTGACCTAAAGAGACAAAAAATTATTAAATTTGCATGGGTGAAAATGGGTAAAGTTTTTATTAAATTATTAGAGTATTATCTGAGAAAAATCTGGAGGTAACGCAACATTATCGTTATAATATGGCAGAACGATTTGACTCAATTTATATACCTAAAACAAGAACAAATCACACATTCAAATTTAGGGATATCAATAGAAATGTCACAATTAAACTAATAAATGCATTGAAGAATACCCTTGGTGCAGATGGAATTTCATCTACAATCATTAAACATTTAAATCCTTACTAGATCAATCAAAACAACATTCTTTAAAAAATAATACTGTTCTTGCTGGATAACGAGAAATGATTGAAAATATTACCAACACCATACTGGAAATTCAAAAAAAATTAATGCTAAGATAAGTAAAGATGACATTTGTAATATATCGGCAATACGATCTAGAAGAGGAAACGTAGATAAAGAGAGCTCACTTTATATTCTGGAATTAAAATCTGAAAAAACTAAAAGTGAACTGTTGGAAAAAAAAGAATTTATAAACATCTTTACACTGTGGATGTTAACCTAAAAACACAAGGAAATAATGAGATTTTTTGACACCAATTACCAACTCTTTAGGCTAAATTGTACCACGAAGCAAAACAAATTAAATTATCTTGTAACCTGCAATAACTCTGGGTCAAAAATAATGAAATTATTTTCTTACGTGCAAATCAAACAAGTAAGGTATACAAAATTCTATCGTATAATGACATTAATTTTATTAAAAACACTCTTAGTAAACAATAAATTAAAATTTCATAAATTAGCATTTTGTTACATCTTTGTACATAATTATACATATAATTTTAATATTCAAACTAGTTTTAAGAATTTTTTATTTTGCTTTTTCTTTTTATATTCTGTAGCTATTAATTTATTACTAAATATAAAAAATTTTAAATTGCATGAATTAACACTTAATTATAAATTAAACTTAAAGTTGAAAGCTAGATTAAATTATATTTCACTTTTAAATTTTATAATTTGTTTACTATAAATCTTTCCCATTTATGTAAATGGATAGTGATGATAATTATAGCCTAACAATTGATGACTATTAAAGTATCAAATATTTTACAGATATTGATAACCATGCAGTTTACTTTATACAAAAATAATATTAATATTCTGTATTTAAATAAATAAACTAACAGATTTAGAACTATTAGTTGATTCATACCAATGCGATATCCACATTGTTGTCTTATAAGAAATTTGGATAAATAAACCAAAAAATCAATTTTTCAATTTGTATGGTTATACAGCTTACTTTTCAAATTGCGCTAACTCATACGGAGGAGTTGCCACATACGTAAGTGAGGACTTACATAGTACTCTGATATTTTAAAAAGAATTTAGTAATTCGAACATTTTAATTGTAAAATTATTAAAACTTGACTTAAATGTTATCGTAGTGTACTTTATAAGCTCATGAAACGAATAACAGAGATTTTATTCACAAATTAGATGACTATCATATAAAAAAAGTCACTAATTTTGGGTGACTTTAACCTTAATTTAATAGATTTTAGGAGTTTAGATATCAAAAATTATACAAACACACTTCTCAGTAATGGGTATATTATCTGTAATAAAAAAAGTGAAAAGTACGCAACCAGGTTTGGAAATAGCTCAAAAATGGTAATAGATCATTTCATTACAGATTTAACTAAAACCCAATATTTCTTTCATATTCTTAATACAACAATTTCTGATCATCAGATATTTTTTATAAGTATGAACAGACAGCCCGTAAAAGACCCAGGAAATAAAATAACAAGTAAAGAAACAGTCAGTCAGTGCAAATTTAATGGAAAGTCCATAAGTCATTTTAAAACCATAAAACCTGTTATTAGTTTGATCGTAAGACATAGCTAACCAAATTAACTTTTTATACCCTACACCTATAGAATAGGTAAAAGCGTATATTAACTTTGGTATGGTGTTTGTAACCACCTAAAGGAAGCGAGCTAAATATGGAAAAGTATATACCTATATTTGTGATCAGCGTGACCTCCTGAGTCGATATATCCGTCCGTCTGTCCGTAGGCACGATAACTCAAAAAATAATGGAGCTATCTTGATGAAATTTTAACTGTAGGTTACTAGGACTGAAAGTACGGCGGGGATTGCATATGGGCGAAATCGGCCCATGACCTTAAAGCATATCTTTAAAATTAATAAAGATAGCAACTTGAAAAAATGTAGAAGCTTCAAATTTTGTGTTCTTTACTATCTCTTGCTTGCCCCCCTAATTTGGGATCAATTGGAGTGGTGGTTCAGTACCCCTCTTAGACCTCCCAAGTTTTAAAAGCTTATACTCGAAATTACTAAAAATAGTAACTTAAAATTAAGATAGAACGTTCAAATTTTGTACAAGGGTTAACTAGTACTTAAAGTACAGCGCGGACTGTATAAAACCGAAATCAGCCCAAGGGTTCGGATTCTGAACCTTTGAATCAGTTACAGGGCTAACGAACATATGTAAAAAATCACGATAACTCAACAACTAATGACGCTATCTTCATGAAATTTGTGCTGTAGGTTATTGGTAATGAAACTACGGTGGCAATTGCGAACGGTGAGGATTGGACTATGGGTTCGGAACTTAGAACTTTTTGATCGAATTTAGGCCAAACTAGCATAATTCCGTAACCAATGAAGATAGAACCTCCAAATTTTGTATCAGAGTGTCGCTTTCGATTTCCTTAGTCTCCTTGAAGTTTGAGCGCAATTGGAGTAGTGGGTGGGGACCAGCCACTCAGTTCCGAGGACCTTAAAGCATATTTTCGAAATTAATAAAGATAATAACGTGAAACAAAAGTAGCTTCAAATTTGGCACATGGGTGTTCTTTACTATTTCCTGCGTGTCCCTCTAATTTTGGATCAATTGGAGTGGTGGTTCAGCACCTCTCTTACACCCACCAATGTGTAAAAGTTTAACATCGAAATTAATAAAACTAGTAACTTAAAATTAAGATAACACGTTCCAATAGTGTACAAGAGTTAACTTGTATTGAAAGAATGACGGGGACTGCATATGGGCGAAATCGTTCTATCTTAATTTTAAGTTACTATTTTTATTAATTTCGATGATAAGCTTTTAAACCTTGGGGGGTCTAAAAGGGGTACTGAACCACCACTCCAATAGATCCCAAATAAGGGGGGCACACAAGAAATAGTAAAGAACACCCTTGTGCCAAATTTGAAGCTTCTACATTTTTCCAAGTTGCTATCTTTATTAATTTTAAAGATATGCTTTAAGGTCTTCAGATATGTGTGGCTGGTCCCCGACCCACTACTGCAATGGGACCCAAATTTCAAGGACACTAAGGAAATAGGAAGGGACACCCTGATACAAAATTTTGAGGTTCTACGTGCTAACAGTGAACAGTTAGCACGTAGAGGTGCCGGAAAAAATAAAAGTTTCCGTTTTCTGCCATTTTATCATGTACCCTTTGGTTCCAGTTTCCCCATAAATGTTGGTCTGTTTCTTGTGCCTCTTGATGAGTAGGTATTTCTAATTCTATTTCCTCCATTTTATTTAATGCTTTTAAAAAGGCTGAAGTTTTTGGAAATTGAGCTTCTTCTCGTAGCATTAGTGAGTTTATATAGCGGATGTGTACTGTTATAGGCGGCTCTTGCTATTAACCTAAATGCTAGTTGCCTAAATGCATCGATCCTTGTCGGTCTGATGGCCCCAGGTTGCTATTATCGCCGCTTGGTTTATTATCGTTTGCAGTTTTTTTAAGTTTCCCTTCGTTGTGAATCCGTAGATGGTTGCTGCGAAGTCTAATTTTCCAAATTGTATGCTTTTTGCTATTCGGGCTGTGGTTTCTGGTTGTGGTCCTACCTTTTTGCGGCATATAAGTTTTAAGATGTTGTTTGATCTCTTCATATTTGCGACTGTATTTTCCACATGTATGTTAAATTTGAGATTTCTGTTGAAGGTGAGCCGAAGTATTTTTAGGTCATTTGCAAATTTAACATGTTCGTTTTGATGGTGAATAACAGAATTTTGGCAAATTCGTTTTCTGCAAACATGTAAAGCTTTGGTCTCTTGGATGAAAAATAAGCACCTGCATTTAAAGCCCAGTTGTCAATCAGATTCAATGCTCTTTGTAAAGCATTTTCTCTATGTAACTTGTCTCCTGTTGCAGTGATTATTAATTTATCTATATGAGGTGTTCTATCTCTTCGATTTCCAGGAGTTTTATGCTTATGTCTTTAATATTTATAAAATTATATAATATAAAAATATATTATTTATAAATATTGCACAGACACATATTGCAGATGTTGCATCAGTACCAAAGGAATTTGATACAATTTATATTAATGAAATTTATTTTTGAATTGCTTTTCAGATTCAGATTTTTGACGGGGGAATATTACCTTTTTGTTTTTGTTTTTATTTAAATTTTAATTTATTTAACTATGTAAACATTTCTTTACCTTTTAATTTTTAAATTTATGAATATATTTTTTTCTTAAATAATTTTAATGGAAGGGGGTTTTAATGCCAAATTAAATTCAATTTGGCTTTTTCCCTTTTAAATAAAGTTTTAATTAAAAATTAATTCAAGGTTTTTCAATAATAAATATCGAAATATTTTTGTGGACATGAGGTGGATCTTGCCGATGAAATGCAATTTGTTGGCATACACTTTTCGTATGCAATCAGCTGACAAACACATTCTTCCAAAAGGTCATTTTAATAATTTTTAACTTACTTCCTTTTTCATACTAATGTGGATTACCGTGTAGGTGCAAATATACTTAAATTAAATCAATTTTTATAAAAAAACATAAATAATTTTATTTAAGCTAATTAACTAAAACTTTAAATTGTAAACTAAACTTTAATAATTTTTTATATAAAACATAAACAACATTAATTAATTAAAACTAGAAATTGTATAAACTAAACTTGGATTTTTAATTAAACTAAAACAACTTTAAACTAAAATTCGAATTTATTATTAAATTCATTCATTAATTAAATTCAAAACTATACGGACGTGTTTTATTTTCTTTATCGGTACAAATTTTAATTAATTTAAACGGTAACGAAAAATTAATTGCTCAGCAATTAATAATAAAAAAAATAATCGGGGAAAAATAAAAAAAAAGTAAAACAATAATTTAATTTACTTGAAATGGCGTCGTGTCCTATGGAAATATAGGCGAATCAGTGTCATTTGCTGATATTTTAAAAAAAAAAAAGACTGTGTAAATGACTTTCCAATTGTTATGAAAAAAGAAGATCTACCGTTAATAATTAAACCGAAACAAAAACAAAAAAGTGTAACAACAAAAAAAGATTTAAATATGAAGGTAGATCCAAAAAATCTAAAAATAAAAAATATCGTAAGTAGAGTTAACAGTACTATTTTAATTGAAACGGACTCTAAAGAAAATCGTGAAATAATAAAAACGGAACTCGAAAAAAAAATGAAAAAGGGATATGATATCAAAATTCCTGTTGAAATAAATCCAAAATTCGAAATAGTGTATATGAACAATAAATTTACTGAAAATGAAATAATAGATAAGCTAAAAAAACAAAATAGTTTTATAGAAATGAGCGATTTAAAAGTAGTTAAATTAAACGTGATAAAAAAGTATAACAAGGAAATGCAAAATGCAATAATTGAAGTGGATAGGAATTCCTTTCTTAAAATAATGGCTGCCGAAAAACTATGTATTGGTTGGGAAAGATGTAAAGTGTTTGATGCTATCACTGTTATGCGTTGCTACAAATGTAAAGGATTCAATCATAAATCGGCTGACTGTACAAATACAGAAGAGTGTCTTAAATGTCACAAAGACCATAAGACATCTGATTGTGATAAGCAGCAGGAAATTAATGAGTGTATTAATTGCAAAATAGCCAACGAAAAATTGAAACTTGGTTTAGAGATAAATCATAAAACATTTGACAAATTGTGCCCAGTGTATATAAAAAAACTAAAGGAAAGAAAACAAAAAATGGGCTACTAGCAATGAAAGAAAGTTACTGGTGATGGAAAAATACAAAATGATCAAAAATACAAATGATTGAAAATAATAATATTAATAACAATAAAAATATCCATAATAATGCTGATAATAATATCAATAGTAATAATAATTATAATACTAAAAATAATAGTAATAATACTAATAATAATAACTATAATAATAGTAATGATAATAACAATATTAATAATAATAATGAAAATAATTATAACAATACAAATAGCAATAATAAAAATAATAATAGTAATAATAATAATAATAGCAATAATAACAATAATAGTAATAACAATAGTAATAATAAAAATAATAGTAATAATAATAATAATAGCAATGATAACAATAGTAATAACAATAGTAATAATAATAATAGTAATAACAATAATAGTAATAATAATAATTATAATACTAAAAATAATAATAACGAAAGTAATAGCAACAATAGGAATAACAATAATAATAGTGTTATTAACAAAAAACCAAGTCTATTTTCAAAACTAATGCACTTTAGCAAAAATAAACCACCCCTCAAAACTAATATGATAAATAAAGTTCCTAACAAAGATAATAAAAACTCTCATAGTATGCAGGATCGAGAAATCGTTTCAGTCGTTTCAATAGATGAAGAACCTAAGAATTTAAGTACAGAAGACAGTGGGAAAAGTTTTGTCAACCCCATGGTTCCACCAACTGTTAGATTAACAAAAAAAGCAATTGAGTCTGGTGAAAATACGTATGCCTTATCAAGATTAAGAGAACACAGAATCTACAACATTGTGAGATTATTTTTATCATATTTTCATGATAAAGAAGATATTTGTTATGATGGTATTACGCAAAAAAGTCTAAAAGTACTTATTCATCAAGAAGGGCTGCCAAATAGCTATATAGAACTCAGTAATTTATATTTTGCATATCATGATAGCACCGGAATATCCAAAAGCGAAGTACTTAAAGATTTAGCTTATTTTAGTAGACATATTGATAATAAATATAGAGAGCACTTAGAAAAAATTAGAGAGTCTTGGCAAAATTATATGATTAGTAAACCATGACACGGAACAAACACAATAATATAAATATGTTGTATTTCAATGCTAGAAGTTTAAGGAAAAATATGACTGAAATCGAACTTTTTGGTAAAGATAGAATAGATATTGACATTATTATGATTGGTGAAACGTGGTTATACTCAGATGAAGAAAACTTTTTTAATATACCTGGCTTCTCTGCATCTTTTAACTCTAATAATGAATCAAGAGGAGGTGGAATCGCTATTTTTATTAAGAATAATATTCGGTATACGGTGTTAGAAATATTGGAGCAATTCAATACTATAATTATTTCGTTAAATAACACTTCCCCATCCTCAAAAATTGCAGTTACCTACAAAAAACCAAGTGATAACAATAGCAATTTACTAGCACATCTGGATTTAATTTTTAACAAATACAAGAATATAGTTCTGATGGGTGATATTAATATTGATTTATTAACAGACACAGAGCTCTCCAGATCTTATAAATTGTTGTTAGAATCTAACGGAGTTATCATAAAAAACGTACTTAGTTATGAATCCTCTACTAGAGTGACTGAATATTCTTCTACAAACATCGACCATATTCTGACAGACCTACAAAAGTTTGACTTTGACATAAAACTTCACGATATAGTTAATCTGGATCATAAAGCGGTTAGTGTCAAATTAAATAAAATTTAAGAAAGATTGAACCTATTTTTAAAAGGGAAATATACAACACAAATTTTAAGAAATATAAAGAAAATGTTATAAAGTTACTTGAAATAAATAAATGTCATAGTGTGGATGACCTTATAAAAATATTGCAAAAAGCTAAGGTGAATTCTACAATTAAAACACTCCGAAGAGTTAGAAACAATAATCATTGGATGACAAAGGAATTATTAAATATGATCAAAAAGAGGAATAATCTGTTTAAAAAGTTCAAAAAGCAGCCTAACGATATAGATATTAAAGCTAGTTTTAAAAATGCAAAAAACAAGGTGACATATGAAATAACTAAAGCCAAACAAAATGATTTTAATTATAAACTACAATTAGCTGGTGGTGACCAAAGAAAAATTTGGAAATTTCTAAATAATCTCATCTTAAAAAAATCAATTGCGTCGATCAAGGTTATTAAAGAAATAAACGGTAATGGAATCAGAACATGTGATAGCTTTGAAATTGCAAATTTCTTCAATTCTTACTCCAGTTCAATCGGTAGCAAACTAGCAGATAAAATTACTGATGCTGAAAAATACGTAATAAAAAATAGATTCGTTGAAAAATCTATTTTTCTTAAACCTACAGATGAAACAGAAATATATAACATCATCATGCAATTAAAAAATAGCTCACCTGGAGGTGACAATGACAAAAACATGTTGTAACTTTGATAAAAGCTATAATTGTATGCTTGATAAATATATGTCTAAATACTGGTATATATCCTGTGTCTTAAATCAAGTATAGTTGTACCTATCTTTAAATCAGGGTCAACATTGGATGTATCAAATTACAGACCATATGGTTTCTCTAGTTGTATTGGAAAAGTATTTTAAAAGGATATAACTTCCAGAATACAGGAGTTCGTGCAAAAAGTTGGAGGATTTGATACAAATCAATTTAGTTTTCAAAAGAAAATTGGAACAGAATCTGCAGTCCTAGAAACCACAAACTCAATTGTAAATAAATTGGATCAAGGAAATTGTGTTTGTTCGGTATTTGTTGATCTTAAGAAGGCTTTCGATACAGTAAATCATAATATTTTACTTAACAGATTGCATGAAATTGGAATAAGGGGTACAGCTAATAACTTATTCTACTCATATCTGAATAATAGAAAAACTATTACAAAAATTAATGGAGTTTTTAGTAATGAACATAATATAAACATAAGTGTTCCTCAAGGATCAGTACTTGGTCCTACATTATATTTACTTTACATTCATAACATCCAGTATGCGAATTTGCGAGCTAACTACAAGATCTTTGCTGACGATACTTTACTTTTCTATAATGCTAGAACCTGTAAAGAACTTGAAACTCTTGTAAATACTGATTTGGGGATTTACGAAAATTGGTTCAAAGGTAATAAATTAACTATAAATGCGGAAAAAACAAAATTTATAGTATATAAAATAAAGAAAAAACTTGATATAAATTCTAATCCTTTGGTAAATAAGACTAAAATTGAAAGAGTTCCTGCATATAAATACCTTGGAGTTGTAATTGATGAAAAACTGAAGTGGGAGGAGCATATTAATAAATTAGTAAAAAAAATTGTGCCTCTCCTGGGTGCCTTCAAAAGAAGTGGAATTATAATGAATAAAAAAACTGCAGATAAGTTATATTATTCTCATATTATTTCGCACATCAGATAAAATTTATGTAACTGGTCCAGCTGTTCATTATGGTTGAAAGATAAAAATGCTTACTTAAGTACGACTGGCTTACACCAACAAATGAAATTTTTAAACGCACGGGATACCTAAAGTTACCCGAACTCATTATTTTGGAAAAATCTAAGGTAATTTTTAAAATAGAAAAAGGGGTGTACAAAAAATAATCACAACATCAGCCGTTGGAGTTAAAAAGAAGTTCAAATTTGGATATATTTACCAAAAAACTGAAGCATTCATTAAAGAATAACCTTTCATTTGTGGATAGTATAACGCAGGAGTGAAATTTTTCAACGCTCGTAGCACATATCTGTACGAGCTGTTATATTTGTATTTATATAATTATATATGTATATATATATATAAATATATTTAATTTTAAATAATTTACTTTGTTGAATAGTATTAGGAAGTAACTGCGATGTTTTATACCAAAACTATAAGCTTTGTTTATATCACAGTTAGAAAAAAAAAAAAAAAAAAACAAAAATAAATGTTAAAGCTTAAGAAAAAAAAAAACAAAATAAAATGTAAAAACATATGTAAGTTAATGATGTATCAAATTTCAACACGGTAAAACATGTTTGAACAGGTTCACACGAAATTGCTGACGATATGTCTACAATTATCGTGAGAATTAGAATTAGAAAATAATTTCCCACATTATAAATTGCAACATAAGCAATTTATAATATATAAATACTGCGTAAATTAGTTTTAAGAATCAATCTAAAATTGTTCCACAACCGAAACTGTAATATTAATTAAAAAATAAAGTTTAAAAATAAAAAAATAATTTCGATAAATTATTTTTTTTTTATATAACAATCAAGTATATTTGTTAAGTGGCGCCCGAGCAGGGACGGTCGTGAAAAATCAAATCAAAAAGGATAATTAAACAAGAGTGAAGGAAGCCCGTACCGCAGTAGGCCGTCAACAACTATCAACGTCGACAGCTAAAAAGGAAGAATACGACTCCTCCCATAAGGAAGCAAAACACGACCGAGGGAAAAGTGGTAAAAGAAGATTCCTGAATTAAAAATTCAGTACAAAACGGGAGCAACCAAGGACATGCGAGCCCGCGCCAACCAAGTCCTCATATTAACGTAAGAAAATCTATAATTATCATTGTTTTTTAACCAAGATATCGTAAAGGATTAAATCCTTAATCAAAAACGGAATAAGCCAAAAAAAAAAAAAATAATAAAAAATATATTTTTTAAAGAATTTTAATAAAAAATCGGTAAATAAATTAATGTCAGAGACGATCAACTCCGACACAGAAGATTTCACCGCCCACTTAGAAGAAATAAGGAAGAAGTTATTTAAGAAAACTTCACATAAAAATTATTTAAGGAAACTAAAAATCAGAATAAAAAACCTAAAACTAAATAAGAAAAATGGAAGAACTAACAACTGCAGTGAATAACTTAACGGGGGTTGTCAACAGGCAAATTGAACAAATCAGGAGCCTGGAACAAAGGCTTAGACAACTCGAAACCGCCGCACAAAATCAACGTCAGCCACAAAACCAACCAAATGGTTTAGTAACGCCCAGGACTGCAGAAGATTTAAAAGAAATTAGTAAGTTACCTGATAGCGTCAAAGAACTTCAATACTTTCACGGCGACCCAGTCCAGTACGTCTCATGGACTCATTCAGTTGAAAACATACTGAAAGACTATGAAATTGTTCGTGATAAACCTATTTATCGATCAATACTGCAAAGCATAAGATAAAAAATCAGAGGTAGGCTAATGTCGCCCTCATTTCATACAACATCTACGAGGAAAATTGGCCGGCAATCAAAGAGTGCTTAGCGATGCATTATGCAGACAAGAGGGATATTCGAACGCTGGAGCATCAACTCTTCTTGTTAAATCAAAGAAATTCCAGCATAGATTCATTTTACGCCACCGTAAACCATAGTAAATAAAATAGTAAATCTCTTATAGTAAATAAAATAAAAACCGAAGAGTACAGTGATGAAACAACCAGGGTACTGATTGATACCTATAGAAACAAGGCATTAGATGTCTTTATCAGGGGATTGCACGGAGAACTCTCCAAAATGCTGATGACACGTAGACCCCAAACGCTTCCAGAGGCTTACGCTTTTTGTCTGGAGATGCAAAATCACACTTTTCGGAATATGACGATTCATCAAAGAAGCAATAACAACAAAGTAACCACACCAATAAACCATATGCCGAAATCTAAGCCTACCTTCCCCAAAAGTGGTGGTCAAAGAACAAACACAGGACAGGTTTCTAACCAATATCAACGATACCCACCTCCAAGACCAGCTTTTCCAAAGCCACCGACACCTATGGAAGTGGATCCATCATTACACAGCGCAAGAGTTAATTACATGAACAGACCAAGGGACATAGAACCAACACAGCAACAAGGAATGTTTGATTTGGAAACAGAAGAAGTCGAGGCCAACAATCAAACATATGATGATCCAGAAATTCAAGATGACGCATCTCTTCATTACGAAGATAGAGAAGAAGATGATCTCTAGGAAATAAATTTTACGAACGGTGCCTCTCTAGCATTCCTTACCTAGAGTACCGCACAAAAGACAACAAAATACTAAAATTTTTGGTTGATACTGGTCCCAACAAGAACTTCATCCGTCCAGACTTAGCAGCCAAAACTAAACCAACCAATAAACCGTTTAAGATCCGTTCAGCTGGAGGCGATATTCAAATTACCAGACAAATAAACGCAAGATTCTTCGAGTGCGTTGGAAACAAAGGCAATCTAGAATTTTTTATCTTACCTCGCTTGAAATCCTTCGACGGGATCATCGGAGATGATACCTTAAAAAAACTTGAAGCAGTAATTGACAGGAAACAAAACATACTCAAAATAAAGCCGAATATAATCATCCCGCTAAAAGAAAAGCAATCAGCGCAAGTAAACAACATCGAGATACAGGGTGACCACCTTTCAAAAAAACTAAAAACTAAAATTTCCGAAATCATAAACGGATTCAAAAAAATTTTTGGTCCTATAAATGATAAGGAAATTATTGACACAGAGGTAAAAGCAGAAATTAAAACATATACTGCTGAACCCATCTACACAAAACAATATCCTTATCCTGCAAACATGAGAAGAGAAGTTGAAGAACAAATTAACGATTTGCTGAACAATGGCATCATCAGACCATCCAAAAGCCCGTGCAACTCACCCATTTGGGTTGTAGCGAAAAAACCAGATGCATCAGGAAAAACAAAATATAGGATGGAGATCGACTTCAAGAGATTAAATGGCATCACAATTGCGGATACTTACCCGATTCCGGATATATCCAATAAGCTTTCTAGTCTAGGGAAAGCGAAGTATTTCACAACCATAGATTTGACATCTGGCTTCCATCAAATAAAAATGGCCGAAAAGGATATCCCGAAAACCGCTTTTTCCACAATGAATGGGAAATATGAATTTACTCGCTTGCCATTTGGGCTACGCAATGCTCCAGCAATTTTCCAGAGAATGATCGATGACGTTCTGAAAGAACACATCGGCAAGCGTTGCTACGTATACATCGACGATGTCATTATCTTCGGGAAAACTGAAGAAGAACATCTTAACAACATTAGAGAAATATTTTCAACTCTAGGTCAAGCTAATCTTAGAGTTAACTTAGAAAAAACCAGCTTTTTTAAGACAGAGACGGAATTCCTTGGCTATTTGATCACGAACGAAGGAATAAAACCAGATCCTAAAAAGGTAGAAGCAATCCAAAGAATTAAGCCACCTACAAACCTAAAGGAACTGAAATCTTTTCTTGGACTCACTTCATATTACCGAAGATTCATCAAAGATTTTGCCAAGCTTGCCAAACCCTTGACTAATTTAACAAGAGGATATAATGCTCAGGTTAAGGCAAATCAATCAAAAAAGATAGAAATAAAATTAAACAAAGAAGAAATGAAGGCATTTAACAATTTGAAAAACCTTTTAATGTCATCAGAAATTCTCATCTTCCCAGATTTTGATAGTACATTCATTCTAACAATAGACGCGTCTAATCAAGCCATTGGCGCTGTTCTATCCCAGGGAGAGTTAGGAAAGGATAAGCCTATTACATACATTTCTAGATCGTTGAACAGAACAGAAGAAAATTACGCAACGAACGAGAAGGAAATGCTGGCTATCGTATGGGCGCTCGACAACCTGCCTAATTATCTCTACGGAGCAAAAAAAATCAAAATATTAACTGATCATCAGCCGCTCACTTTCGCCTTAGGCAATCGAAATCATAACGCCAAACTAAAAAGATGGAAGGCACGAATCGAAGAGTATAACCACGAAATTATTTATAAACCAGGTAAAACCAACGTGGTAGCTGATGCACTTTCCAGATTGCCCTTAGAAATCAATACGTTATCAACAAGCTCAACAGAAACAGCACACAGTTGCGACCAAGACAGCAGCGATCTCATCCCACACTGTGAAGCTCCAATAAACGTCTTCAAAAGTCAAATCATCATCAAGCAAAGCAAATCCATTACCGCATTTGAGAATCCTCATCCTGGGTTTCAAAGGTTCACAATCGGTATGCCAAGTATAACACATGAAGGACTTATATCTATCCTTAAGCAAAGACTTAATCCAAATGTTATAAACGGAATTAAGATTCCCGAAGAATACCTTGGTATGCTTAACGAAGTTTACAAGGAACACTTCAACAAAGTAAAAATAAGGATAACTCAAAGAATGGTGGAAGATGTCGCTAACGAAGAACGTCAAATGAATATTATCGAAAGAGAACATAAAAGAGCACATAGAAACTCCATCGAAAATCGAGAACAAATTATGGAATATCACTATTTTCCTAGAATGAATCGGCTGATCAAAGATTACATCAAGGCCTGCGAAACGTGTAATTGTAATAAGTATGACAGGCACCCGCAACATCCGCAACTTCAGCCAACGCCTATTCCGAAGTATCCTGCGCAAATCCTCCATTTAGACATAATGGAAATACGAGGAGAAAAATATATCACCTGCATTGACAAATTTTCCAAATTCGTCAAATTCTTCAGGATCAAGGATAAATCCGCTCTACATCTAAGAGACAAACTAACAAAAGTACTGCACTACTTCACGGTTCCCGAAATGATAGTCACTGACAACGAAAGTGGATTAATTAATCCTATAGTATCAACTTATATCAAGGCACTTGGAATAAAAACATACCATACACCTTCCCAGAAAAGTGAGGTCAATGGGACAATCGAAAGAGCGCATTCGACTATTTTGGAAGTCATCAGATGCTTGCAAAAAGAATGTCCCCAACTAACGCACAAAGATTTGGTATGTATAGCAGTTGACCGCTATAATAATACGTATCATTCGGTAACAAAGAAAAAGCCTGCTGATATTTTTTACGGAAGGACTTCCAGAATAAATTATCAAAACCTAGTCAACATCAAGGACAAAATTCACAACGATTTATCAGAACAAATTAAGCACTTACAGCAACTCAAATTAAATAGAGAGAACCGAAAAAGAGGCACTCCAGTAAACTATTCTAAGGGTCAAATGATCTATGTTAAGGATAAACAGATCAAAGCCAAGCACAAGCCTATTTACAAAAAAGAAACAGTACTGAAAAACAACAAGGCAACCGTTACGACGATATCTGGGAAACGGATTCATAAATCCCACATCAAAACCACTCCTAACTAAATATCTCTTTTCAGATTAATATTTTTTGGGACATCCGTCCCTCTGAAGATCTTTGAAATCAAGCGCAATAGCAACATTAAAACTGGGGGAAGCAAGAATTTTCAATGGAACTTTTGATCTAATTCATATAATAGAACTGAAGAACTACGATGAAGTACTGCAAAAACTAATACCCTTGGTTGAAAATACGGATAATTCAAGCATAATGAAACCTCAATTACAGTACCAGTTAAACAAAATAATGGATTCTTTAGCAAAAATAAGGGGTGTCCAAAGGACCCAAAGGTCAATCAACTGGATCGGGACAGCATGGAAATGGCTGGCCGGCACACCTGATTCCACAGATTGGGACAATTTGTTGAAAGATCAAAATCAGTTAACCAACAACAATAATCAGCAACAAAGGATAAACAAAGAAACCATGTCAGTAACAAACAAACTAATCGAAAGCTATAATGCAATCCTAAAACGGTTGGACAACAATATCGACCATAACCTTGAGCAAAACTTATTCAACAAACTTGGGATAATTAATGAAGTCATGAAGGAAATCATCCTTGCAATCGAACTGGCAAAGCAAAAAATTATTAACACCAATTTACTCAGCAGAGAAGAAATTCTAAAAATACTTAGAGAAGTTGACACGCTACCGTACTCCAACGAAATAGAAGCAATCGAATACGCTGAACCAAAGGTTATCACAAACGGGTTAACAATATTGTTCGTAGTGTCATTACCCAAAACAGATAATCGAACATACGATCACATATTGATTAAACCAACAATAAGAAATCAAACCGAAGTCCACTTGGAATACGAAGAACTATTGGTCAATCATGAAATCTATGGAATCCATCAAAAATGCAAAAGCTTTAACGACATTGTTATCTGCAACAAGAAGGCACTGAAGAAATTAGAAACTGGACATTGTATTACACAATTAATTAAAGGCTTCAATGCGGTATGCGATTATCAATTCAACCATGAAGAAAAAATCGAAGAAATCAATGAAATTACCATATTACTAGCCAACTTCAATGGTAACGTCACCGATAACATCGCCACAAGAAATCTATTGGGTAATTATCTCATGCAATACTCCAACGAGACGATACAAGTCAAAGGTCTAACATTCTCAAACAAAGCAATGAAATCATCAGAAGTTCTACCAGCGTTTCTTCAAACAAACATGACGCAAAAAAACCACAGAATCAATCTGAAATATCTTCATAATCTGCAAGAACATAACATTAAACAAGTAAAGAAACAGTCAGTCGGTGCAACCGACTTAGAAATACCCTACACCTATTTGGTTCAAATTTAAGGACATATCCATAAGTCATTTTAACACCATAGAAGCTGTTATTAATTTGATCGTAAGACATAGCTAACCAAATTAACTGTATAATACTAAAAACATTTTCTAATTACCCTATCTATTAAAAAATACTACAAATTCTTACTAATTTATCTATTTAAAAATATTAAAAAACAAACAAACTTGAAATAAATGAAAATATATTTATTCCAATTCAATTACAAAATGAAAAAATTCTAATTATTAAATTTTGTGATAAAAAGATAATCAAAGCATAATATATTTAATAATCCAAATTTTTAAAAATTGCAATTATTTTAAATGGTTAGTTTATATACCTAATAGAAAAGCTTATAAACGCAAAATATGCAATAAATGTATTTCTAAAATACAATTAAAAATTTACACCTTTTCATATAATTCATTTAAATATAAAAATAAATTTTACATAAATGCAGCAAGTACCTTTGAACATAGCTGAACCACTACAATTAGGTCTAGATTTCGGAGACACATAGGACATAGGAAATATATTCTTTGGCTTCGAAATTAAACTCGACCACAACCAATTCCCATGGTACTTTCATTACTAGTAACCTACTGTTAAATTTCATCAAAATACCAGCATTATTTTTTGAGTTATGGTGTTTGTAAGATATATGTTTGTTAGTCCTTGAACTTTTCAAGGGTTCCAGAACCCAAAATTATAGTACGATTTCGCCCATATGCAGTCCCGTCATACTTTCAATACTAGTTAACCCTTGTACACAATTGGAACGCTCTATCTTAATTTTAAGTTACTAGTTTTATTAATTTCGATGATAAGCTTTTACACATTGGGGGGTCTAAGAGAGGTTCTGAACCACCACTCCAATTGATCCCAATTTAGGGGGGCACGCAAGAAATAGTAAAGAACACCCTTGTGGCAAATTGGAAGCTTCTACATTTGTTTCAAGTTACTAGCTTTATTAATTTCGAAAATATGCTTTAAGGGCCTAAGAACTGAGTGGCTGGTCCCCGATCCACTACTCCAATGGGGCCCAAATTTCAAAGACACTTACGAAATAGGAAGGGACACTCTGATACCAAATTTGGAGGTTCTATCTTCATTGGTTTCGGAATTATGCTCGTTTGGCCTAAATTCGATCAAAAAGTTCTAAGTTCCGAACCCATTGTCCAATCCTCACCGTACGTAATCACCGCCGTAGTTTCGCTGCCAATAACCTACAGCACAAATTTCATGAAGATAGCCTCATTAGTTGTTGAGTTATCGTGATTTTTTATATATGTTCCTTAGCCCATCGATTAAAAGGTCCGGAATCCGAACCGTTGGGCTGATTTCGCCCTTATATAGTCCGCGCTGTACTTATAGTACTAGTTAACCCTTGTACACAATTTGAACGGTCTATCCTAATTTTAAGTAACTATTTTTAGTAATTTCGATTAAAGGCCTTTAAAACTTGGGAGGTCTGAGAGGAGTACAGAACCACCACTCCAATTGATCCCAAATTAGGGGAACACGCAAGAGATAGTAAAGAACACCCTTGTTTGGCAAATTGGAAGCTTCTACATTTTTCCAAGTTGTTATCTTTATTAATTTTAAAGATATGCTTTAAGGTCTTCGGAAATGTGTAGCTGGTCCCCGACCCACTACTCCAATGGGACCCAAATTCACAAGACATTTAGGAAATAGGAAGGGACACCCTGATACTAAATTTGGAGGTTCTATCTTCATTGGTTTCGGAATTATGCTCGTTTGGCCTAAATTCGATCAAAAAGTTCTAGGTTCCGAACCCATGGTCCAATCCCGACCTTACGCAATTCCCGAAGTAGTTTCATTACTAGTAATCTACAGCACAAATTTGATGAAGATAGCGTCATTAGTTGTTGAGTTATCGTGATTTTTTATATTTGTTCGTTAGCCCTGAAACCGATTAAAAGGTCCAGAATCCGAACCCATGGGCCGATTTCGCCCATATGCAATCCCCGCCGTACTTTCAGTCCTAGTAACCTACAGTTAAAATTTCATCAAGATAGCTCCATTATTTTTTGAGTTATCGTGCCTACGGACGGACGGACGGACGGACATGGCTATATCGACTAAGGCGGTCACGCTGATCACAAATATATATACTTTTCCATATCTAGCTCGCTTCCTTTAGGTGGTTACAAACACCATACCAAAGTTAATATACCCCTTTACCTATTCTATAGGTGTAGGGTATAAAAAATCGAACAACTTTTTTCTACAAAGAATGTCTCAACCACATTAAATGCAGTTATCATACTCTTTATCATTTCAATTGCAATAGTATTCACTATCCTGAGGAAGAACAAAAAAACAGAGAAGGCAGACGAAACTAACAGCCCTGCAAAATTAACCAAACTTCAAGCAAATCTACGGGACGTAGATCTTTAAAGGGGGAGAAGTTAATGACGTATCAAATTTCAACACGGTAAAACATGTTTGAACAGGTTCACACGAAATTGCTGACGATATGTCTACAATTATCGTGAGAATTAGAATTAGAAAATAATTTCCCACATTATAAATTGCAACATAAGCAATTTATAATATATAAATACTGCGTAAATTAGTTTTAAGAATCAATCTAAAATTGTTCCACAACCGAAATTGTAATATTAATTAAAAAATAAAGTTTAAAAATAAAAAAATAATAAAAAAATAATTCCGATAAATTATTTTTTTTTTATATAACAAATCAAGTATATTTGTTAAGTTGTATATCACTAAGTAAATTTTTTAACAATAAATAAATAAATTTACACATGGAGGCTCAACCGGAATATGGACAACGTCATTTAGAAGAAAATTTATGAACGAAGGCATTAAAATTTTTTTTTTTTAAATAAATTTTGGGAATAACAACATTTTTAAATTAGTTGAAAAAAAAAAGAAAGAAAAATCATAGTTCGAAATTATAATAAATTATTGATTTAAAAAAAAAAAAAATTCGTCTAAATTTACTTAATAATTAATAATTAATTAATGCCATAATTAATATATAAAATTTCTATGCACATAAGTTTGAATTATAATCTATAAAATATTTTATATGAATTGATATTTTAGAAAAAAAAATTTAATTTTTATAGTAAATAATAAGCAAAAAAAAAACCAACCAATTAAAACTAATATTAAAACTTAAAAGAACAAACTTAAAATAATAAAATAAAAATACTCTTAAAACATTCTGTACTTTTTAATATTATGACATAAAAAAATATTGCGTTAAAAAATTAAAGTAATCGGCAAAATATTTGTAAATGCCAATATTTTACAAACTTTTAATTTATTGTATGCAAAAGTTTATCAATAAAGAGTAACATTTGACTTTAAAGTCTTTTGAAATAAAATAAATAAAATAATATTTACAATAATTTGGTGAAAATATCGAAATATATATGTCCACAAAATCGAAAATGAAAAATCCGACAAAAAAGATTTCACAAAACTAAAATTGAAAAAATCTATAAAAAGAGTGAACGTCGTTTTTGTTTCAACTGCGTTGCAAACGACCAAGAATTTCATAATTGCCTACAAAAGGGGAGGGGACCCAAATGCTTCGGTTGTAATAAATATGGACATAAGAGTCCAAACTGTAAGGAGATAACTAATGCAAACACTAACACAATTAATCAAGTTAACACAACACGAGAATCAAGTTCAACACATATTATGCAAAAAACAAAAAATAACATAAACATTAAGGTTAAAGTAAATAATATTGTTTTTGAGGCTCTGGTAGAAACAGGCAGTGACATTTGTGTTCCGAAGGAATGCTATTTTAAATTAATCAATACAAATTTTGACCCCAGTTGCTCTAAAAGAATAATATCTGGTCTAGGCTCTAAAGTCGTTACTAAAGACTCATGTAAAACAAATATTGAAATTGAAAAGGATGTATATGAAAATACCGAAATTCACGCCGTTAACGATTGCTACATGAAAGCTAACATGATGGTGGGGATGGATTTGTTAAGACAAGCTGCTATCGCCATAACTAATGGAGAAATTAAAATAAAAAAAACTAAACAGCTAATACTTGAAGAGTGTCCCCTTCGCAATAGTGAGCAATAGTGAGGGAGACTGCTTCTTAGCACAGATTAAAGTAGATTAAGAACTTAAAGAATTTGAAGACCTTAATGGTTTAAACAGTCTCAAAAAAGAAGACTTTACTACAGTAGTGAATATAATTAAAAATTATACACCGAAAAGTCCCAACAAGTCAGCTGTACAAATAAAAATCGTAACTGATAACGAACCAGTTTACAGACCTCCGAGGAGATTTCCTCTCCATGAAATGAAAGCTATTGAAAATCAAATTCAACACTGGTTAGAAGATGGCATCATCAAGGAAGGACCATCGGATTACGCGAGTCAAGTTGTTTTAGTGAAAAAGAAGGATGGTTCCTATCGGTTGTGTGCCGACTACAGTTCCTACAAAAGCATTGCAGTCCGTAATAAGTTTAAACTTCTGACCAAGGAGATATATGCGGAATTTTTTCAGTGCTTCTATAATAGCTAGTACTTCTAACTCATATGAACTATAGTTTCGTTCTGCTTCGTTCGTTTTCCTGCTGAAGTAGTAAACTGGATGCAAAAAACCACCTTCATTGTTCTTTTGGAACAAAACTGCACCAAATCCATCACGTGATGCATCCGTGTGAAGTTAAGTGTATGCGCCATATGAAAATATTTTTAAAATTGGTGTATTTGTTAAAGCATGTTTTAACTCATTAATTACCGATATTTCTACATTTTCAATTCTGAAAAAAACATTTTTCTTTAGTAATTTGGTAAGTGGTTGAGCTTTAAGCGCGAAATCTGGAATGTATTTTCTAGTATGTAATAATAGTTTACCCACCCGATAAAGCTTTTAAGTTGCTTAATAGTTTTTGGTATAGGGAAATTTTGTACTGCCTTGGTTTTAAGTTGTGATGGTGAAACTTTCCCATTGTGAATACGATGTCCAAGATATTCTATATAATCTTTTAAGAATTGAATTTTAATCCGTTATTTTAGCCTACTTCCAGTACCATTTTTAATCCCTCAATTCCTTCTTTGATTGTATCTGCTCGAATAATAATATCGTCCACATAAACAATAACTATTCCCTGCAAAATTAAATCTTTAAGGATAAAATTTATGTATTTCTGGAAAACAATTTGGAGAGTTGCATAACCCAAACGGTACTTTATTAAATTCGTACTGACCACAATGACTAACGAAAGACGTAAACTTCCTTTCTTTTTCAATCGACACATGGCAAAACCCGTTCTCGAGGTCTAACGATGAAAAATCTATTTGCTCCTCGATTTTGATGATTTTCTTGTTTATACCACTGTAGTCGGCACACAACCTATAGGCACCATCCTTCTTTTTCACTAAAACAACTTGATGGGCGCTGCTATTATAGGATTTTGACTACATTATTGAACATCGATCAGGTACTAGAATGCGACATGTTGACGCGCTTAGCAGAAACCCAACAAAAATGTGTATTCAGAATGACAAACTCTTGTTAAGCAGACTATCCAGGGCGCAACAGCGATGAATCTCTAGTGACAATAATGGAAATTTTAAAAGAAAAGGCCTACAAAGACTTTAAAATGCACAATGGTATACTCTGTAAAAACTTAAATAATAATGTTTTTTTTGTCATTCCATATGCTATGAAAAATCAAATCATAAGAGAAGTACACCAAGGAGGGCATTTTCACTTCAGGAAAATGAAGGAAATAATAGAGAAGGAATTTTACATCCCAGTTTTGGAACGGAGAATTATAAAACATATCGCCAACTGTGTAAAATGTATCTTAGCCGAAAAGAAAACTGGTAAAGCAGAAGGACATCTACAACCCATCTCGAAAGGGGAACATCCATTGCATACCTTACACGTTCATCACCTAGGCCCAATGTGTGCAACAAAAAAAAACTACAAATACTTACTATCGATCATTGATGGATTTTCAAAATTTTTATGGCTGTTTCCAACTAAAATCCTCAACAGTGAAGAAGTAGTTCAAAAATTTGAAATATTGGAAGAAACGTTTGGGTACCCAGCGAAAATAATTACCGACAGACGAGGAGCCTTCACAGCAAATTCATTTCAACTTTACTACAAAAGGGAACTACTAGAGAGAACTCACTCGGTAGTAATCGGAGCTCTAACGAAACTATCTTTGGAGAATACAGAAAAATGGCATACTTACGTGATACCGATACAACAAACAATCAATTCCATAAAAACATCAATAAAACAGCAGCAATAAAAACATCACCATTTAAACTGCTAACAGGGTGTGATATGAAAACTAAGCCGGAAATAAAAATTAAAGAAACCATTGAAAACGAATATATAAAAACATTTGAAGAGCAACGTCAGGAACTGCGATAAAAAACTAAACAGGATATTGCGAAATCCAACGAGAATACAAATCACAGTTCGGTAGAAAGACAAAACAAGTGATACAATATAAAGTTGGCGATTTAGTAGTCATAGAAAAGACTCAGTTCAGTGCGACTCAGACAGTAAAACAAAAAATCTCGGTCCATACCGAATAATAGGACTTAAAGAATTCAATAGATACAAAGTGCAAAGGGAAGGTGAACATAAAGGACCTAAGATAACTGAAACTGGAGCTGATAAAATGAAATCGTGGTGCAGTTTTGATATTGAAGAAAATCAATATGAAAACCCAAGCTTAATCGAAGATGAAAAATAAATTCAAATAAAAATTTTTTTAACATAAAACGATCAAAATCTTCAGGGAGTGATGATATTTTAAGGATGGCCGTGGGGAAATGAAGTGAATCTTGCCGGTGAAATGCAGTTGGTTGGTACACACTTGTCGTATGCAATCAGCTGACAAACACATTCTTCCAAAAGGTCATTTTAATAATTTTTAACTTACTTCCTTCTTCATACTAATGTGGATTACCGTTGATGTATTTAGGCTAATTAACTAAAACTTTAAATTGTAAACTAAACTTTAATTATTTAAAACATAAACAACATTAATTAATTAAAACTTGAAATTATAAGTTAACAACGTGTCAAATTACCAAATTGCACATTTACATTTTGTTCCCACATACCTAACACCATATAATTATTTTCTCACCAAAAAACGCTTACACAGCGTCTACATAATATTCACCGCTTTTTTACTATATAAATTATTTTCTCACCAAAAACGCTCACTTAGCGTTAACTTAATTCCCATCAGAACAAATTCATGTGGCCCAACATGTGTTAAAATTAGTATATAAGTCAATGTATTTTAGAATAAATTTTAGTCTTAATTAGAATATGAAATTAATTGTACCATCTAATTTTATAATCGGTAATAAATCAAATTGTAATTGTATAAAAAATTTAAGTAAATAAAATAAATTGTTTTTTTATACAAATCATAATCACGATTTGATAACTGGCGCCCGAGCAGCTCTAAAGAAGTCTCTTTACGAAATATTGTGGAAAACCGGAAAAAATAAAGGAAAAAAAAGTTTTTTAATCAAGCAAGAACCCTGACGCTGCTTTTATATCATATAGCATATTTGACGATGACTGGGAGACCATAAAAACATGCTTATCTCTCCACTACGCAGACAAGCGCGACATCCGAAAATTAGAATATCAGATGAGCACACTCACTTAGGGAAGATCTACTATCGACGAATCTTACGCGAAAATAAATCATCAATTCTCGTTAATAATTAACAAAGTGAAAACTGAAAATTACTCACGAGAAACAATTCAGGTTCTGGCAGAATCACAAAGAAATTGAGCTCTAGATGTTTTTATTAGAGGAGAACTTTCAAAATACTTAATGCTGCAAAAACCACAAACGCTCCCAGAAGCATATTCAACATGCTTAGAGCTTCAAAATTATAACTGCAGAAGCTACACCTTGCATAACAGGAACGGCAGTCATATAAATTCAACTGCAATGAACGGCGTTCCAAATAACAACATACGCCAACCCTTTATACCGTCACGACAACAACTCCAACAGCGACTACTGCTATCACCACAGCAAAAAGTTTCCGCTTACAACATCCAGCATCAAAGACCATCTGTACCTCCACCAAGACCTCCTAAACATTTGGAAAAAATGGAAGTCGATCAATCCATGCAAACACGTCAAGTGGATTTCATGAATAGACCTACAAACTACAATGATGCATACAAACGACCACCAAGTTCAAGTAATCTTCCGAATAACAAACATCAGAGACTATATCAAATAGAAACTCCATATGAAGATGAATATGAAGACGAAGCCTTATATGATCCTGATCATGCAGAAACTGAAGAAAACCCGGAAGAAGAAGTCCAGGAAATAAATTTTATGACTGACGCCTATCCAGCGTTCCATACCTAGAATACCACACACGAGATAAAAAAAAATCCTAAAATTTCTTGTTGATACGGGAACAAACAAAAACTTCGTGAAACCTGAAATCGTCACAAACGCCAAACCAGGAAATAAACCTTTCACTGTACGCTTTGCAGGAGGAAATATCCAAATTTCGCAGAAAATTGGGGGAAAATTTTTCGAAAAACTAAGAAACAACTCTTACTTGGAATATTTCGTTTTGCCAGGACTCACAACCTTTGACGGAATAATAGGCGACGACACATTAAAAAATCTTCATGCTATAATCAACAGAAAAAACGACATCTTGAAAATCGATTATGACATCCGAATACAATTGAAGGCTAAATTGTCAGCTCAGGTGAATGACATCGAAATCGAAGCAAAAAATTTATCAACCGAAACTAGGGAAGAAATTTTAGCAATCATAAACCGGCATAAAAAAATATTTGGACCAATAAATAATAAAGAAATAATTGACACGGAGGTGAAGGCAGAAATTAAAACAACAACTGAAAAGCCCTTATATACAAAGTCATACCCATATCCTGCTAACATGAGGAAAGAAGTAGATGATCAAGTTAAAAAACTGCTAGACGACGGAATAATACAACCATCCAAAAGTCCGTACAACTCGCCAATCTGGATCGTGGGAAAAAGCCAGATTTATCAGGAAATAAAAAATATCAGATGGTCATTAACTTTAAAAGATTAAACGCAGTAACAACACCCGATACGTATCCAATTCCGGACATTTCCAGCACACTAGCAAGTTTAGGAGAAACTAAATTTTTTACAACGATTGACCTTACATCAGGATTTCATCAAATAATGATGAAGAAGGAAGACATTCCAAAAACAGCTTTTTCTACAATGAACGGCAAGTACGAATTTCTAAGAATTCCGTTCGGACTAAGGAATTTCACCATCGATATTCCAGCGTATGATAGACGATGTTCTCAAAGATCAAATAGGCAAAACCTGCTATGTTTACATCGATGACGTCATTATATTTGGAAGAACAAAAGAAGAACACTTCAAAACCATCGAAACAGTATTTTCACGATTGGAAAATGCTAATCTAAGGTTAACCTGGAAAAAACCAAATTCTTAAAATCGGAAATTGAATTCCTAGGCTACTTAGTTACAAGCGAAGGGATCAAGTCTGACCCAAAGAAAGTACTGGGCATCCAAAACATCAAGCCTCCAGGAAACTTAAAGGATCTGAAATCATTTCTGGAACTTACATCCTATTATCGAAGATTCATTCGTGATTTTGCCAAGATAGCAAAACCACTAACCAACCTAACCAGAGGGAAAAACGCTTAAATTAAAGCAAATATGTCGAAAAAAGTTGATATACCACTAAACAAGGAAGAACTTCAAGCGTTTAACAATCTAAAGAGGTAAAGAAACAGTCAGTCGGTGCAACCGACTTAGAAATACCCTACACCTATTTGGTTCAAATTTAAGGACATATCCATAAGTCATTTTAACACCATAAAAGCTGTTATTAATTTGATCGTAAGACATAGCTAACCAAATTAACTTTATAATACTAAAAACATTTTCTAATTACACTATCTATTAAAAAATATTACAAATTCTTACTAATTTATCTATTTAAAAATATTAAAAAACAAACAAACTTGAAATAAATGAAAATATATTTATTCCAATTCAATTACAAAATGAAAAAATTCTAATTATTAAATTTTGTGATAAAAAGATAATCAAAGCATAATATATTTAATAATCCAAGTTTTTAAAAATTGCAATTATTTTAAATGGTTAGTTTATATACCTAATAGAAAAGCTTATAAACGCAAAATATGCAATAAATATACTTCTAAAATACAATTACAAATTTTGAACTTTTCGTATAATTTCTTTAAATATAAAAATAAATATTACATACACGCAGTAAGTACCTTTGCATAGCTGAACCACTACAATTAAGTCTAGATTTCGGAGACACATAGGACATACGAAATATATTCTTTGGCAAAATTAAACTCGACCACAACCAATTCCCATGGTACTTTCATTACTAGTAACCTAGAGTTTAAATGTCATCAAAATATCGGCATTATTTTTTGAGTTATGGTGTTTTTAAGATATATGTTTGTTAGTCCTTGAACTTTTCAAGGGTTCCAGAACCCGAAACCATTGCACGATTTCGCCCATATGCAGTCCCGTCATACTTTCAATACTAGTTGTACACAATTGGAACGTTCTATCTTAATTTTAAGTTACTAGTTTTATTAATTTCGATGATAAGCTTTTACTTCGAGGTACTGAACCACCACTCCAAGTGATCCCAAATTAGGGGGGCACGCAAGAAATAGTAAATAACACCCTGGGCCAAATTTGAAGCTTCTACATTTGTTTCAAGTTACTATCTTTATTAATTTCGAAAATATGCTTTAAGGTCCTCGGAACTGAATGGCTGGTACCTCTGATACTTCTGAAATATTAATATTTTCGAATTTCGAAAAACCCTTCATACTCACTACAGACGCTTCGGATAAAGCTATTGGAACAGTATTATCACAGGGAGAAATCGGCATGGATAAACCAATAACTTTTATCTCCAGGACTTTGAATAGCACAGAAGAAAATTACGCCACGAATGAGAAGGAGATGTTGGCGATAGTTTGGTCACTGGATAATCTACGAAATTATCTTTATGGTGTAGGAAAAATTAAAATTCTGACAGACCATCATCCACTAACATTTTCACTAACCATAATGCTAAACTCAAAAGATGGAAGGCCAAAATTGAAGAGTACAACTATAAACTAGTCTACAAGCCAGGGAAAACAAATGTTGTAGCAGATTCTCTATCTAGAATGCCAACCGAAATAAACAACCTCACCCAAAGCTCTACGGACACAGCAAATAGTCCACACGAGAATAGCGAAACGGAAACAGCAAGCATTCCAGATGAAGACAATTTATCACACACAGTGCATAGCGCAGACGAGGGCAGTACAAGCTTCATTCCTCATTGCGAAGCTCCAATCAACGTGTTCTTAAATCAGCTACTCATAAGGCACGAAAAGAATATGATAATATACGAGCAACCACATGCAAGATATCATAGGCGGACGTACCAGAAATGAATCAAGATATTCTAAAAATAATATTGAAGGAGAAACTGAATCCAGGGGTAATCAACGGTATCAAGATTCCGGAGTATTTCCTCCCAATTCTACAAAGTGTTTTTAAGGATCATTTTAGCAAATATAAAATGCGAATTACACAAAAAATAGTAGAAGATGTCACACTAGAAGACAGGAAATTTACGATCATCGAAAAAGAACCTGGACAACATTCACAATCTACAACTTAACAACACACATCATATTCAGAACCTTTTTTCAAACGATAAAATCTCGTTATCAGCAAATATAGTCATCATTCTGATTATCATCATAGTCGTTATCCCACAGTATCCAAAAACATCAAAAAAACAGTCAAATCAGTTACCAAAGAAACCAACTCGGACATTAAAACAACCAAACCTCCAACCATCAAACCACTGGAACTCACAATCGATCTACGAGACGCAGATTTTTAAAGGGGGAAGAGTTATCAACGTGTCAAATTACTAAATTGCACATTTACATTTTGTTCCCACAGGCCTAACACCATATAATTATTTTCTCACCAAAAAACGCTTACACAACGTCTACATGATTTTCACCGCTTTTTTACTATATAAATTATTTTCTCACCAAAAACGCACACTTAGCGTTTACTTAATTCCCATCAAAACAAATTCACGTGGCCCAACATGTGTTAAAATTAGTATATAAGTCAATGTATTTTAGATAGAATTGATTAGAATTTGATTAGAATTTTTTTTATATAAATCATAATCACGATTTGATAACTTATATAAACTAAGCTTGGATTTTTAATTAAACTCAAACAACTTTAAATTAAAATTCGAATTTATTATTCAATTTCCACATATATACATGGGTAACCGTTCAGCTTATTGAATAGAAAGTGCTGGCAATTTTTGTAACGCATTATTTGTCATTTTACAGACAAATTTAGTTTCGTTTTTGATTTTATAATGAAGATAAATCAATCGACCAAAAAAAAATATTTTTATATTTTAATAATTTATGTAAATATTTTTTTTTTGGCCGATTCTTCTGAAAATGAAAAAAGCAATTGAACTCAAAATATTAAAAGAAGTATAAGAAATAATTTAAATCCTTTTGAAATACCTTTTAAGTAAAGAAAAATGAGTTTCGAACGACTTCAATTTTTATTATGTACCTTTAATTTTTTAGATTAATAAGTTTAATTGACATATTTTTTATATGTTATAATTTCTTCTGCATTTTTCAGAAAAGGTTCATAAGTTTAATCTTAATCAACATAATTTTTTATTTTAACCTACTTTAGACGTAGGTAACTAAAAATAAAATTTATGAAATTCATTATTTTTTTTTTAGACATATAACAATTTTCAGGACTTAAAACTAAAATGCTTGTATGTACAATTTTTTTTAAATTCATAATTTCTAGGTACCTAAACTAAAATGATTCTATTTCTATTAATATAACTTTAATCTTAATTTCTAGCTTTTTTTATGCTACGCCTTCCACAATAGCCGAACAGGATTTTGCAAACTGACATCACGTCAAATCTCTTTTGAGCCTGCTAATCACCACTTTTGCGATATTCATCGTATGCTATGCATTCTTTTAATCGTCTACATTAAAATGAAATGGTTATAAATTGAAAATGGAAATATGAAAATGGTATAAACTAGAATTTTGCTGTCACGTGATGACTTCAAGTCTCTAACTTATATTAAATTGGTTGAATTCATAGAATTACTAGTACTAGAATGTCAAAAGAATGATCCTGACTCTTTTCTTCTAATGGGATTTATTATCCTGATGTATTAGACAAAAAAATTCATATGCATTTTCTTATACGTATACAAATGGTACGGCTACTTACTTCTGTCATTGTTTAAATTTGAATAAATGAGAATATTTAACAAGCAGTTTCTCATTAGGTGTTTTGTTTACATAATTACATTGAAATACATTTGGATTGGAAAGTTTGTATATTGTAAGTTATTTCGTATAAAGGTATTTACTTTTTGATTTATCTTACTATTAATTTTAAATGTTTACTTTTTAATAGTATATTTATAATTGAACAAAACATCAAGAAACAAATTTGAATTATATTAGCAGAAGATACTGCAAGATATATTATTTTAAAAAATAATAGAATTTCCGTGAAGTATACATGTTTTTAGGTTAATTTTAATGAACTTATATATTTTGATTTATTCAGGTTTTAATTCATCGTGGAAATAAAAATAAGTAAATCAAAAACAAATCATAATTTTTTGAACAAAACAAAAAGTATTTATAGCCTTTCGTGAATATATAAACATTTATAGCCATTTTTTTATATAAACGAAGCTTTTGCAAATATGAAATCAACATTTATGTTATCCGTAAGGAGGTTTTTGATTTCTGTTTCAGATAACTTAACGTTTCCGAATAAAAAATTAAAAAACTTTTAATTAAAATTTTATTATTTTCAAATTGGTTCTATTTATATAAAGACAAGTTTTTGGTAAAGTTAATTTTTTAAAAAAGTTCAGACTGTATTATTTTTATTAATTAAATTAATAATAAAACTAAAAGTAACTCGTAAATTTAGTACATTTAATATGTAAGTGAAAGATATAGATATATATATAAAAATAAATAATTCAAATTAGATAATTTAAATTAAATTTAAAATATATCTTAATTGTTTGTATTTCGAACAACTATTTCAATAAGAATAATTACACTTGTTAGCTACATTTGTTAATATGTTTTTACATTGTTTGAATTGGTTTTATTTCTTTTATTTAATTTTATTATTTCTGCCTTAAAAATCTTTACGGAATCAATTTGTTTTAGTTCCAACACGGCAGTTAATTGTGTAATTTCAAGCACTTATACAGACAATTATTATTCTATTGGTTTGTTTTGGGTAGCGAAAGGTAAAAATTTGATTTATTTCGCGTATTATGTCTATGGATATATAATATGAGACAAAACAAAAGATGAGAATATTGTGTATTATGCATCTATGGAGATATATTTCTTTAATCTTCGAAGTTAAAAGAGATACGGTGATATTTTACTGATAACATGTTGAATGTGGTCAACCCACTTCAGTTTTTTATCAATAACTAGTCTTAGGTAATTAAAATTTAGCTGAGAAAATTTTTGTCGCTGCAGAAGGCTTTAAATTTTTAATTATCTCTTCAATCTCATCTTCATTTGTTGTATTTAAATTAAAATTATTATATATATTTCTTCTTGTACTAGATAAATGCATACGGTCTATTGGAAGAGGTGGGAAATTTATTTTATAAGTTACATTAATAATAGTTCATTATGTTTGATATTTTGTTCTTATTGCTAACTGTTTCGTTGTTGTTTTATAGAGACTTAATCGTTTTATTTGATCTACATGAGTCAGTGTTATAAATGATTTTGTTGTAGCAATTCCATAAGTAATTAGAATTTTTTTATTTCAGAGTCTAAGTCCTTTGAGAAATACATTTTTTTAGCCTTTTTAGAACTAATTGATTAACTTCAGGTGTCATTTTTTTTATAAAGATCCAGAACCCAAGTTCAGAATCTTGGTAATGGAATTTTTTTAGTGTTTTTTATGATAACATCCTGTAAATCCGCGACAAAGTGATTTAAATACAGAAAAAGAGCTAGATTTGACCAAAAACTATCTAATTTAATATTGTCATAGTCTAAAACTGTTTTAGTTTCTGTTTTAACATTCAATATAAATTTGAGGTTCATGTTAATAAGTAACATTTCATGATCCGATAGAGAAGTACTGGTTATCACAAAATTGTATTGGTATTTATCAAAGTCTTTTATAAAGTGATCAATAACTGTTTTAGGCGAATTGCAAATTCTATTAGCGTATGGAGTTATTTTATTATATATAAGAAATGCTTTGCATAACAAAGTATTTGTTTATATCGATACTTTGTTATTGTTGATGTCACTTTTAGAATTTTTATATATACGAATAATTTTATCCAACTTACTGATGAAATCTGATAAAATATTCCAATAATGTTGATATTATGGTTGATTAACTTTGTAACTAAGGTGTTAGTTTTATTATATTCTTCTTCAAATACAAAATTTTAATCAATATTTTCACTAATATCTACAGCTACTCTCCGTGTGACTGAAGCCTATTTTCAGTTAGTACATATATATATGGATGGTAAAGTCATAAGATACAATCAGCGATTGTAAATTGTATATTTTACTCCAAAAACTTTGAATATTAACATACATAATATTAAGATTCGAATTATTGTTTGTAAATTATGTTAGGTTGCATATCCCTGTCATATGCATTACATTTTGTGTTCATCATAGCATTATCGAAGAGAATTTTTCATTACAAAAAAAGAGTAAAATAAAAAGAAAGAATAATAGCCATAACGTAATGCAAAAAGAAAAAAAACAAACAAAAGACATATGATGATTAATAAACCAAAAAAGGTATAATATTAATATGACCATAGTCCATAGAAAACAAGTAAAGAAACAGTCAGTCGGTCAGACTATGAAATACCCTACACCTATTTGGTTCAAATTTAAGGACATATCCATAAGTCGTTTTAACAACATAAAAGCCGTTATTAAATTAATCGTAAGACATAGCTAGCCAAATTAACTTTATAATACTTAAAAACATTTTCTAATTGCACTATCTATTAAAAAATATTACAAATTTTTACTAATTTATCTATTTAAAAATATTAAAAAACAAAAAAACTTGAAATAAATGAAAATATATTTATTCCAATTCAATTACAAAATGAAAAAATTCTAATTATTAAATTTTGTGATAAAAAGATAATCAAAGCATAATATATTTAATAACCCAAATTTCAATTATTTTAAATGGTTAGTTTATATACCTAATAGAAAAGCTTATAAACGCAAAATATGCAATAAATGTATTTCTAAAACACAATTCAAATTTAGACCTTTTCATATAATTAATTTAAATATAAAAATAAATTTTACATAAATGCAGCAAGTACCTTTGAACATAGCTGAACCACTACAATTAAGTCAAAATTTCGGGGACACATAGGAAATAGGCAATATATTCTTTGGCTTCGAAGTTAAACTCGACCAGAAGCAATTCCCATGGTACATTCATTAGGTACTAGTAACCTAGAATTTAAATTTCATCAAAATAGCGGCATTATTTTATGAGTTTTTTTGGTGTTTTTAAGATAGATGTTTGATAGCCCTTGAACTTTTCAAGGGCTTCAGAACCCGGAACCATGGTATGATTTCGCTCATATGCAGTCCCCGTCATACTTTCAATACTAGTTAATTCTTGTACACAATTGGAACGTGTTATCTTATTTTTAAGTCACTAGTTTTATTAATTTCGATGATAAGATTTTAGACATTGGGGGGTCTAAGAGAGGTACTGAACCACCACTCCAATTGATCCAAAATAAGAGGGACACGCAGGAAATAGTAAATAACACCCATGTGCCAAATTTGAAGTTTCTACATTTGTTTCAAGTTACTATCTTTATTAATTTCGAAAATATGCTTTAAGGTCCTCGGAACAAAGTGGCTGGTCCCCACCCACTACTCCAATTGGGCTCAAATTTCAAGGAGACTAAGGAAATCGAAAGCGACACCCTGATACCAAATTTAGAGGTTCTATCTTCATTGGTTACGGAATTATGCTAGTTCGGCCTAAATTCGATCAAAAAGTTCTAAGTTCCGAGCGCATTGTCCAATCCTCACCGTACGCAATCGCCACCGTAGTTTCATTACCAATAATCTAAAGCATAAATTTCATGAAGATAGCGTCATTAGTTGTTGAGTTATCGTGATTTTTTATATATGTTCGTTGGCCCTGAAACCGATTAAAAAGTCCAGAATCCGAACCCTTGGGCTGATTTCACCTTTATAAAGTCCGCGCTGTACTTTAAGTACTAGTTAATCCTTGTACAAAATTTGAACGTTCTATCTTAATTTTAAGTTACTATTTTTAGTAATTTCGAGTATAAGCTTTTAAAACTTGGGAGGTCTAAGAGGGGTACTGAACCACCACTCCAATTGATCCCAAATTAGGGATCAAGCAAGAGATAGTAAAGAACACCAAATTTGAAGCTTCTACCTTTTTTCAAGTTGCTATCTTTATTAATTTTAAAGATATGCTTTAAGGTCATGGGCCGATTTCGCCCATATGCAATCCCCGCCGTACTTTCAGTCCTAGTAACCTACAGTTAAAATTTCATCAAGATAGCTCCTTTTATTTTTGAGTTATCGTGCCTACGGACGGACGGACATGGCTATATCGACTCAGGAGGTCACGCTGATCACAAATATATATACTTTTCCATATCTAGCTCGCTTCCTTTAGGTGGTTACAAAGACCATACCAAAGTTAATATACCCCTTTACCTATTCTATAGGTGTAGGGTATAAAAGTAAAGAAACTGTCAGTCATTCCAACCGACTTAGAAATACCCTACCTATTTGGTTCAAATTTAATAGGAAGTCCATAAGTCATTCTAAAATTATAATAGCTTTTATTAGTTTGATCGTAAGACATGGCTAACCAAATTTACTTTATAATACTAAAAACATTTTCTAATTATTTTATCAATTCAAAAATATTAGAAATTCTTATAAATTTATCAATTTAAAAAATATTAAACAAATAAACTTGAGATAAATGAATTCGTAAAATGCAATTACAAAATTATATATTCAAAACTTTTATCATATTCAATAAAATTTTACACACATGCAGCAATTACTCCTTTTCAGGATTTTTAATTACAGCAGTGCATTTACTGTTGAATGATTTAGTACCCTTGGTTAATTATTTCTATTTTCAATAATTTTTAAATTTATTCTCTTAATTTACTTATTTATTAAATAGAACATTAAAAAAAAGTATATTAAGATTTCCCTAATTTTTTCTATTGAATAACAGATGTTACGGTAATTACTCCGTGAAACTGTTTGAGTAACAGTATCCCTTCGGTGATTTCCTCCACAGTTGGTATATGATTGGTATTTGTTACGTTACAGGTAGAGTTAATCCCTTTTAGTTAAATAAAAATGCAGGTAGAGCTTTTGAGGTTTACAAAATTAACTGTTCTACAAATAATTACATTATTAAGTTTTATTCAATTCTTATTAATTCCATAACATTTTTCATCATTATAAGTATCTGTGGTTTCCATCTGACAAAGCTTAACGACACGTAAAATTGATTGTCCGTTGAAGTTAAGATTTGTCAGATGCATCATGCATATGTATATACAAATTAATTAATAATTAATTTTGATAAACAGTTAGGTCAAAAATACAAAATAAAATATTTAATCGATAATGATTTTTTTAACCGGTTTCTTAAATAGTAAAAAAATATCTTTTTTTAAAAAAAAATCTATTATAAGTAAAAGGCCTAAATATATATGTATACATATTAAGAATAGTTATTTGATAATAAATTAAATTTATGAGAGAATTTTTGATATTAAAATTTAAAAAAAAAAATTGAAATAAACATTGGAGTTTATTAGTCATTCATTACCATGGTACATTTATATATAAAACAATTTAAAGCTAGTTTTATATAGCATAAATTTGTATTAAAGATTCACACGTGCATACATATTCTTAACATTACAATATATTTAATTCAAATAATCAAAAATTCCATTTTAACATTTTAATTATTTAAAAAAAAAAATCATTTAATTAGAAAATTTTTTTTTACTTCATTATTGTTCTTAAATATATTATCATCACTATAAATTATTGTTACTTATAAATAATTAATTAAAGAGTAATAAAATAATTTATAAAAAAATTAACTTTTTTTAGTAATATAAGAAGCATTTTATAAAACATACTTCCTTTCTCTCATTTAATAAAAAAATTAAACAATATCTGTAATAAAAAAAAAATAAAAATGAAATATTTTAATGAATTAATAGCGAAATTAAAAAGTTTTTAATAAACTTTAAAATTTTAAATAAAAAACTTAAATTATAACTTGTATAATATTAATATATATATAGGTAATAAGTTCATATATATTTTGCTAAATTTTTCATTTAATAAAAAATAAACAAATCCATAAAATAATTTATATAATAACAAAAATTTATTATATTTATATATAATAATAAAAATAAAGTAAAGCACAGGGTTGCATTATTATCATAACACTATTAACATTCAGTATTTAAAAAAAAAATTGAATTACTTATAATTAACTTGATTACAAATCATTAGATAAGAAAGCTTGGAAATAAACAAAAGATATTACATACTAAAGTCCCAGTGAACGTATCCTAGTATTACAATTTATTTTTTTACAGCCAAAATGTCCGATAGTTCCGACACTGAAATAGAAAACAAATCAAAACCCCGTTCTAGCAAAACAGAACTAATGAATATACGTTAAGCTAATTTCTACCCAAAATCCATATCAACGTGGTTCCTACAAGTAGAAGCACAACTTCGCAATAGAATCACTTTCAACATTTTGAAATATAACCATGTAGTCGGGGTTTTACCCGACTACATGGTTATTCTATAGAAACTGCAGAATCAATAATGAACATTTTGGAGAACCCGTCTCAAAAAACTTCTTTACAGCGATTTAAAAGAAGTATTAATTTGCAGTCATTCAATGAGCACAGAAACGAGAATCCGGCATCTGATATCTGACGAGGAAATTGGTAACAGAAAGCCCTCAGATTTTTTTCGTCATTTAAAGCAACTCGCCGGTTCTTCAGCAACAAGCGAAAATTTTGTTAAAAAGTTGTGGCTAGGTAGATTATCCCACGTTACAAAAATAGCACTGATTCCGCAATCGGAGCAGAGCACGGATATACTACTAGAAACGGCAGACAAAATCTGGGAGGCATTGCAAATTTCCCATACAACAATTAACCAAATTGCAATCACTAAAAACAGTACAGAACCAAATTCGACTAAAGACAAACAGCAAGAAATTAATTCCCTTAAGGAAATGATCTCTGAATTACGAACGTATACTAGGCCATCGCAAAGTGATGCCAGAAATAGATTTAAAAGCCCGTCAAGATATAGATCCCCCGCTCGAAGGTATAATTCGAGAGAAAAATTTTGTTATTTCCATTTTATATTTGGTAAAGACGCTAAAAATTGTATACCTCCATGTCATTACTCTTCATCAACACCAACTAGTAAGGATAACGACAATCCAAAAAACTAACGAATCCCGCTGAATGAATAAATTAAACTATACTAACTAATACTGGAGCGGACCTCTCAGTAATACCTTACGCAACTTCATCGATTTATTTAAAATAAAGCGATTTATACCTATCAGCGGCAAATGGTCCAAAAATAGAAAATTGATTAATGTCAAAAAAATTAATCGCCGTATTATAGGTGCAGATTGTCTGTGCAAATTTGGTCTGTCGGTAAATTTAAGATAAAGGTGTCTAATTGATACGCAGACTTATGTAGAACGGCGAAAATAGTAAACGATAATACTACAACACCACTTACCTTTTCTTTAGAAAATCAATATTGTTTACTATTAAAAAATACCCTAATTTAACCGCAATTCCAGACTTCACAAGGATCTCGCAACATTCGGTAGTACACCATCACCTCTTTTCTAAATTCCCTCGTACAGCTACGTCGGAGATAATCTACGGAAAAGTAATTCTCAATTCCGACTTAACGCTACGAAAAGTGCAGAAATCTACGAAAGAAATATTCATTCGTAGCATATTCGTATTTCATATATTAAAATTTTTAAGGGTCAAATCTTTACTAAAATTTTTAATCAAAATATTAAAAAAATTATATGAATTATCTTAATATTTTTTATTTAAAATTAATCTTAAAATACTTTTTTCTCAAAATAATATTCAAAAATTATTAGATACCTACTACAAATTTGAAAACAATAAACATCATTCTTACTTAAAAAAATGAATTCAAACGTCGAAGTTGCCATTGCAAATTTAATTTTCTACGAGGGAATTTAGAATCACTAAAACTTTTTTTTCGTAGCGTAGCCAATTTTTCGTAGAAAGTCTACGAGGGAATTTAGAATAGGTGTGCATATCTTTACTGAAGGTCCTCTACCTGTGTCAAAACCTCGCCGTCTTAATTTAGAAAAATATAATAAGGCAAAAGCAGAGTTTGACGAAATGCTCAAACTAGGAATCTGCTCTCCGTCTTCCTCATTAACCGATTCACCACTCCATTTAGTTCCGAAGAAAGATTCGTTGGACTGGAACCTTGTGGAGATTACCGCAGATTGAATGCAGTAACTATCCCAGATAGATACCCAATCCTTCATATACAGGATTTTATCGTGAAGTTCTCCGGATGTAGCATATTTTCGAAAACAGACTTATATCGAGCTTATCATTAAATCCCAGTCGCCCCAGAGGACGTATATAAAACAGCAATAACAACATCTTTTGGGCATTTCGAATTCCCCAGAATGAGTTTTGGATTAAAAAATGCGGAGCAAACGTTTCAAAGATTTATGAACGAAGTACTGGACTTGACTTTTCGTTCGTTTATATTGACGATATTCTAATCGGTAGCAAAAACGAAAGCGAACATTTACTACACTTAGAAAAAGTTTCCGAACGACTTAACAGTTATGGTTTAACAATCAAACCAAGTAAATGTATATTTGATACAAATGAATTGGAATTTCTAAGTCCGGAAATAGATTTAGAAGCCAATTCGCCCCACCGAAATCAATTAAACAACCCCAACGGTTTATTGGGATGGTAAACTATTACCATCGTTTTATCCCAAACCTAGCGGAATTGTCTACTTCAATACGAATTCATTAGAGAGCAGTTACAGGACGACGACATTTATTTATTTTTTTTTTATTCCTTTTTCACTCCTTTAAGGAGTATAGGGCATTCACCAAGTTTATTTAAACTAGGCTTCAGTTTCTTTAATCATAATATTCACTTAGCCGTTGATTACTCGACTGTAGCTATTGTATAAGGTTATGAAATATATATGCACAAATGCTAACTTTGTGCGCCATCTATAATCTTACACAAGAATTATTTATATATTTTTATTAAATCTTATTTTTTATTACGATATAATTATACAATTTTACAATATTTTTTATTAGATATGATCTGACCGGGGTTTGAACCCGAGACCTTCCACATGAAAGGCGGCGTCTTTACCACTACGCTATTGGTCAGATCAACAGGACGACGACATATCCAAATTTAAACTCTTGAAAACTTCCAATCAAAAATTAGACCACATAGATCACATTGAAATATCTTTGGTGAATAAAACATTATTATGCGAAATTTCGGCAGGTAAAAATCGCTTTTTTGTTCCAAAAACATTAAGATTAAAAACTTTTATCCAACTACATCGTGTTTCTCACCCAGGTATTCGTGGAACCAAACAGTTAATAATATCCAAATATTTTTGGCCTAAAATGAACACTGACATCAATCAATGGACAAAAGAGTGTGTATCATGCCAAAATTCTAAAATAGTCAGAGATATCAAAATCAAACCCGATAGAATAGAAATACCAACAGGCAGATTTGATCGATTTTCAAGGTGGTCAGAGGCATACCCCTTGAAGGATATGTCCGCAGAAACCGTTGCTTTGAATCTGATCTCACAATTCATTTTAAAATATGGAGTATACTTATTACAACTGGCCAAGCACATTCGGAATTTTAAGTAAATCTATTTCAGCAATAAAAAAACAACGAAAGTCGGTCTCGTTTGGTTAAGTTAAATGACACATATTAAATTTTTACTTATCTAATAATTTTACTTTGACAATATATATTTTCACAAACAATTTAAAATTTTAATATTTTTATCGTGCGTATAATTAATAACTTTAATCGTTGACACTGGGAGGGGAGTATGTGGTTTCCACCTGACAAAACTTAACGACACGTAAAATGGATTGTCCATTGAAGTTAAGTTTTGTCAGATGCAGCATGCATATGTATACCTAAATTAATTAATAATTAATTTTGATAAATAGTAGGTCACAAATACAAAATAAAATATTTTATAGATAATGATGTAACACCGGTTTCTTAAACAAAGTTTGATTTTTAAATTATTCATTCGATGTAAGCCAGTTAGAGAAGGAAGGAAGAAAAACATTTGTTAAAAGAAATTTAATAGAATTATAAAACACACGTGTTTGGCTTTTATTTTAAAATAGTGGAACTGAAAGTGAAGAACTACTATATATCATTGTTTAACAATATTATACTATCAATTTTTAGATCTATTAAAATATTTTCATTTTTTATTGGTTTTAATAACAAATGTTCAGAGATATAATTATCAGTAAAAGGTTTATCGATAAGGTAGAACAAACAGGTACCATTAGAAATTATTTTTACATCCGCGAAGTCTAAAGCATCTTCGGCATTGGAATATCTTAAATTTTCCTTATCCAATATTTCGATTAAGGTTTCTATTTCTGATCTCGAAAGAAGTACTCAGTTACCTACTCCTACTTTGTCCGAGCGAGCTTGAGTGACAACAGAGGTCTTTCGATTTTCTTTGATTATTTCCTTTTTGTATCTTATTGATAACTTTGATCCGAAACACTTATTATGCTTAACATAAATTGCTTGTCCTGGTTCGTATTGTCTGAAAGGTTTTCATTTCTTGTTATGTGCTATAAGGTAGTTTTTTTATTCCTACTTAATCTTTTCTATGTTTGAAAGTCTGGTCTTTTCGAAATCCTCAGGTGATATATTGGGAATTCTTCCAAGGAACAGTCCCGTAGGTTTTTTTCCAGTTACGGTGTGAACAGTATGATTATATTCGTTCACTGTTCTGTGGAGTAATTCTTTATACTTGTAATCAGGTTTCTCAGTTCTAAGACATCTCATGATTTCTGAGAGAGTAGAGTGGAACCTCTCTACTTGCCCGTTGATCTAGCTTTTATAAGGTGGTGTTGTATAGGTCTTGATCTTCAATTCGTGTTCTATCATTGATTTAATGGAGGCGGAATTCAGCGGCTTCTCATTATCCATGACTTCAAATTCTGGAATCCCAAAAAAGAACAAAGAGCTCGTTCTTATTTTCCTTGCAAATCCTACATATTTTTACTGTTCTCCTTTGCATTTCTATGAGCTTATCCATGAGTTTCTTCTATAATTTTCGTTTGCATGCTTTCGCTAATTACATCTGTGACAAGAATTCTGATAAATCTAATTTTTATACTTAGGAAGTGGGTAAAATTTAAAATCTTGCCCATTACATTGCACTACACATGATAGCATTAATGCAATTCGGATTAAGATATTCTTTGAGGATTTTTATGAGATTTTTTTCTATTTGTTATAGTATGCGTCTAAAATATTTTGGAAATGGGTTGAGCATCTTGCATTTTTTATCTTTAAAAATGTCTTATTATCTTTTTCTTCAACAGACCAAATATCAATCAAATAGTATTGCGGAAAGCATTTATGGGAGCGTGAACAAACTGGATGTAACCGTGGGCTGAGCTGTCAAAACTATGTAGAGTAATTGTTAAAGCCTTATTTTGAGATTTAGGCACGACATTTGTATGTTCTGGCTTGTAATGCAATTCATAATTAATCTCTTCCAATATCGCTTTCCAAGTTTTTAGTTTAATGTTGGAATTTTACGCTCTGAATGCGTAGGTAAATGGGCAGAAAGTTTCTTAATGATTTTAACGCCCACCCGATTGCAAACATATCTGTTTCGTTGGTTGCGTACGATTCTTCCGTTTTGACTAGTGTTCTGGATATAAATGATATTGTTTTTCTTTCCTGGACTAGTACTGATTCTATGGAATAGTTGGACGCATCGGTTGTTAACTCGAAATCTTTTTAAGATCTGGGTACACTAATATTACTTTTTGTTAAATGAGTACATTTTTCAGCATTGTGAATGATTTCTCAGCCTCCCCGTCTAATGTTACTGTGGTATTTTTGGATTGAAATTTGGACACACGCCCTCCGTCCCTTCTCAAAATGGATGTTAGGGGTTTTGCAACATTTATATAATCAAGTATAAATCGCCTGTTGTATCTTGCAACTGGTAGTATTTTTTAAAAGTTCGGTCTACAAAAAAACAAACAAACAAAAAACCTTACTCACGAGAACCAGCAAAGAAAATTAAATAATTAGAAAACTTGCTTTATGCTGTTATATTGTTCTATCCTTCAATAATGCTCCCAACAAAAATACAAAAATATTCAGAAAAAGGAAAAATGCTAAAAAAAAATTTAATGTTCTGTATCAAAAATAAATTTTGAAGACTATAATATTACAATTTTACAAAGATCTTCTAAATTTTTTTTTTTTAATAAAAATTACGTTTTTCGGAGTAAATCTTATTCTAAAAACTATGATATTTAATTATTTCATATTAAACTAATTTATTTAACACAATTTTTTTATTCATTAAAATATTTAATTTTATTTATTAAAAATTTAGTTTAAATTAATAATTTGAAAAATTTTATTTTTTTTATTTGATAAGCAAAAACTATTTTCTAATAATATTTTAAGTTTTAATTTATTAAAAGATTTGTTTATTGATAATTTAAGATAATTCAGATATTGTTGAAATGATCAAAACAAATTACATTTAAGATATTTAAACAAAACAATATTTTATATTTTAATTTTTAATGTTGTCACTAATTACTTATTATTATTTACAAAAGTATTTTCAAATATTTCAAAAAATAAACAAGTAAAGAAACAGTCAGTCGGTGCAACCGACTTAGTAATACCTTACACCTATTTGGTTCAAATTTAATGGCAAGTTCATAAGTCATTTTAAAACCATAAAATATTTTCTTAGTTTAATCTTAAGACATGGCTAACCAAATTAACTTTATAGTACTAAAAAACATTTTCTAATTACTTTATCTATTCAAAAATATTACAAATTCTTACAATAATAATTTATCTATTTAAAAATATTAAAAAACAAAAAACTTGAAATAAATGAAAATATTTTCTGTTTTGTGATAAAAAGGTAATCAAAGCATAATATATTTAATAATTCAAATTTTTTCAAAATTGAAATTATTTTAAATTGTTAGTTTATGTACCTATTAGAAAAGCTTATAAGCGCAAATTGATCAAAAACTTCTATAATTCAAACTCATTGATCAAACTCGACCAGAACCAATTCCCATGGTACTTTCATTACTAGTAACAGAGTTTAAATTTCATCAAAATAGCGGAATCATTTTTTGAGTTATGCTGTTTTTAAGATATATGTTTGTTAGCCCTTGCACTTTTCAAAGGTTCCAGAACCTGAAACCATGGTACGATTTCGCCCATATGCAGTCCGCGCTGTATTTAAATCTAGTTAACCTTTTTACATAATTGAAACGTTCTATCTTAATTTTAAGTTACTATTTTTATTAATTTCGATTAGAAGCTTTTAAACCTTGGGAGGTTTAAGAGGGGTACTGAACCACCACTCCGATTGATCCAAAATTAGGGGGACGCGCAGAAAATAGTAAAAACCACCCATGTGCCAAGTTTGAAGCTTCTACATTTGTTTGAAGTTACTATCTTTATTAATTTTAAGGATATGCTTTAAGGTCTTCGGAACTGTGTGGCTGGTCCTCGACCCACTAGTCCAACAAGGCCTAAATTTCAAGGACACTAAGGAAATAGGAATAGACACCTTGATACCAAATTTGGAGGTTCTATCTTTAACGGTTTCGGAATTATGCTCGTTTGGCCTAAATTCGATCAAAAAATTCTACGTTTCGAAGCCATGGTCCAATCTCGACGGTAAGCAAACCCCGCTGTAGTTTCATTACTAGTAACCTACAGCACAAACTTGACGAAGATAGCGTCAATAGTTGTTGAGTTATCGTTTTTTTTCTATAAAGGTTCGTTACCCCTTGGACCGAGTAAAAGATCCAAAATACGAACCAATGGGCTGATTTCGCCCATTTGCAATCCCCGCCGTACTTTCAGTCCTAGTAACATACAGTTAAAATTTCATCAAAATAGCTCCATTATTTTTTGAGTTATCGTGCCTACGGACGGACGGACATGTCTACATCGACGCAGGAGGCTACGCTGAACATAAATATATATACTTTTCCATATCTAGCTCGCTTCCTTTAGGTGGTTACAAACACCATACCAAAGTTAATATACCATTTTCCTATTTCATAGATGTAGGGTATAAAAAGTTACACTAAATTTTTAATTTAATATTTAAACGTTAGGAAACAAAATTATTTTTTTTTAAATATATTTTTTTTGTTTTTATTATTTTAATATAAAAACCTTTAATTTTAAATGATGCTAAAGAATCACCGTGCCCAAGGAAGCCTCACCTTGAGTGATAGTCGAGTACTCTTGAATCACAGTAATCTTTTGGTTTTTATTATATTTTGAATAACTTTTATGTTATTACAAAAAAATTTTTTAAGTTTTTATTTATTTATTTAAATTTTTGTTTTTTTTTTAAATTATTAATTTAAAATTTTATAAAGCTAAGATAATTGAAATAACTTACAGTTAAACTAAGCTTAAATATATTATATTTTCAAATAATTTTTAAGCTAATTTCTAAGTTTCTAAAACGAAATAAAAAATCTTAGTTTAAGAAAATTTTTCTAAAAATGATAAAATAAAATAACTGTGGTTAGTATTTTAGTTTGTTAGTTGTTATTTGGTTAGTAGATTAGTTTTTTTTATATTATTATTATTATTAGTACTTAAAAAAATTTTTTTTTGACATTGGGCCCAGTTTGGATTCATTTAATTTTCAATTATTATTCTAATTTTTTTGGTTTAAATTTATATAATTAATATTTTTTTTTGATAATATTTAGCTTTTATTAAAATTTTTTTTTAATATTGTAAATTATTTATTATAATAAATATTTTATGGACTTGTTATTTTCTTTTTTTGGGTTTCTGCTTAATTTTTATATAGTTTTTAACTTGTTTAAATTATATTTTATTATAAAAAATAGAGTTTTTAATTTTAAACTATTAATTTTAATTTTTAATTTAAAAGTTAAAATAAAATTTAAATTTTATATTTTAATTTTTAATTTAGAAAAGCACACATACACTGTTTGGTACTATGGTCCCTGCCGAGCGCCACTTAAAACTTAAGTTTTATTTCTTATAAAAAATTTATATTTTTTACTATAAATTTAATTTTAGGTTTTATTTAATTTAAGATTTCATACAAATAAAAAAAATTTTATTTAAAATTATTTGATCTGGTTTTATTGAAAGCTCAATTAAAAGTGGACCAAGTTTATTTTAATATAATATTTTCCTCAAAAACTTCACCTGTTGCTGCCACGGTGAGCCTTATGTGAGAACGCGAATGAATTTTATTTCCCACATTAAATTGCTGATCTCTGCGAAATGCAATTTTAATTAAAATTTATTTAATATAAAAAATTACAACAAAGTTTTCTTTTGTAAACTTAGTAGACGAGGAGGTGGAGTTGCTATGATTTTACATAACTCTATAGATTTCACAATATTTAGAAAAATTTAAAAGAATTAAAATAGTTTATTGTCAATTATATTATGTAACAACAAACAAATATTAGTTATATCTTTAATTTATAGAGCACCACTAAATGATAGGAAATAAATTCACAATTTTTTTACACTTATTGATGTCCACTTAAATGAAATAAAAACAAACATAAAAGTGATTTTAACTTTAATCTAAATAATTATGTTGAAAAAATGGTACATGAATATAAAACAATTGTAAATACAAATGGTTTCTTTTTTTTTTCTTGGCATTCCAGTATTACTCGGCCATCATCAGCATCATGTCTTGATCGCGTTCTAAAAAATAAAATTAGTAATAAAATTAATATAATAAATATAAATGTTGATTTTACCGATCATAATATTTTATTACTTGAAGTAATGTCACAAAATAATTTAATGCATAAGCGAACATACAATAAACTTTGTTAAAGAAAAATTAACTTCACAAATATATTAAAGACTGTTCAATAAACTGTTCTTAATGGTTGAAATCTTATATAATTAATATTTTTTTTTGATAATATTTAGCTTTTATTAAAATTTTTTTTTAATATTGTAAATTATTTATTATAATAAATATTTTATGGACTTGTTATTTTCTTTTTTTGGGTTTCTGCTTAATTTTTATATAGTTTTTAACTTGTTTAAATTATATTTTATTATAAAAAATAGAGTTTTTAATTTTAAACTATTAATTTTAATTTTTAATTTAAAAGTTAAAATAAAATTTAAATTTTATATTTTAATTTTTAATTTAGAAAAGCACACATACACTGTTTGGTACTATGGTCCCTGCCGAGCGCCACTTAAAACTTAAGTTTTATTTCTTATAAAAAATTTATATTTTTTACTATAAATTTAATTTTAGGTTTTATTTAATTTAAGATTTCATACAAATAAAAAAAATTTTATTTAAAATTATTTGATCTGGTTTTATTGAAAGCTCAATTAAAAGTGGACCAAGTTTATTTTAATATAATATTTTCCTCAAAAACTTCACCTGTTGCTGCCACGGTGAGCCTTATGTGAGAACGCGAATGAATTTTATTTCCCACATTAAATTGCTGATCTCTGCGAAATGCAATTTTAATTAAAATTTATTTAATATAAAAAATTACAACAAAGTTTTCTTTTGTAAACTTAGTAGACGAGGAGGTGGAGTTGCTATGATTTTACATAACTCTATAGATTTCACAATATTTAGAAAAATTTAAAAGAATTAAAATAGTTTATTGTCAATTATATTATGTAACAACAAACAAATATTAGTTATATCTTTAATTTATAGAGCACCACTAAATGATAGGAAATAAATTCACAATTTTTTTACACTTATTGATGTCCACTTAAATGAAATAAAAACAAACATAAAAGTGATTTTAACTTTAATCTAAATAATTATGTTGAAAAAATGGTACATGAATATAAAACAATTGTAAATACAAATGGTTTCTTTTTTTTTTCTTGGCATTCCAGTATTACTCGGCCATCATCAGCATCATGTCTTGATCGCGTTCTAAAAAATAAAATTAGTAATAAAATTAATATAATAAATATAAATGTTGATTTTACCGATCATAATATTATATTACTTGAAGTAATGTCACAAAATAATTTAATGCATAAGCGAACATACAATAAACTTTGTTAAAGAAAAATTAACTTCACAAATATATTAAAGACTGCGTTATCGATAAAATTAGTGAAGTAAATAGTATAAAAAATTACAAACAATTTAAAAAATGACGAAGATTATAGTTGCCCTTGTCAACTTTTAGATACCCGTGCATACCCACTATGATCTATAGGGAGTTCAAAATTGACGTATCATTTTGATTTTGCCGCCATTTTTTTTCTACCTGGAATTTTTATACGAGGTTTCTTTAGGTATAAATGTATTTAGATTTCAGTTAGTTAATATGGAACGTTACACGAAGGAACAACGTGTTTTTGTTATTACAACATTTTTTGAAAATGGTAAAAGTTTTCAAGATGTAATTAGGAAATTTCGAACAAAATTTGGTAGAGAAAATGCTCCAACAAATCGTGCCATCAAGCTGAAGAAATTGGATCTGTTCTTGATAAGAGAGGCAATATTTATCAACGTAGTTGCCGTTCAACCGAGAATGTAGCAGCTGTGAGTAGAAGTGTTGAAGAAGATTCAAAAACTTCTATTCGTCATCGTTCGCAGCAATTAAACATCAAACCATCCACATTATTCAACATTTTGCATCGTGATCTCCATTTAAAGGCTTATAAGATCCAGCTAACGCAAGAATTAAAACCAACCGACCATGCATTACGTCGGCAATTCCTTTCTTGGGCAATCGAAAAACAAGAAGAAAATGAGCATTTTTTAACAAAATAATCTTCACCGACGAAGCTCATTTCCAGCTCAATGAGTACGTCAATAAACAGAATTTCCGCATTTGGGATGAAGACAATCCAAGAGTTATCTTAGAGCAACCATTACATCCACAAAAAGTTACGGTTTGGTGTGGTTTGTGGTCAGGAGGAATAATCGGAATTTTTTTGAAAACGCAAATGGAAATGCGATTACGGTCAATGGAAATCGCTACAGGGAGATGATTCGAAGCTTTTTGTGGCGAGAAATTGATGACTTGGACGTAGAGAATATGTGGTTTCAACAGGACGGTGCCACTTGCCACACAGCAAGAGAAACAATGGATCTTTTGAAGGAAAAGTTCGAAGATCGCATTCTTTCTCGTAGAGGAGGGAGTGAATTGGCCACCACGATCGTGCGATTTGACACCGTTGGATTTTTTTGTGGGGTTTTGTGCAATCGAAAGTGTACAGCAATAATCCCACAACAATTCAATAGCTTAAAAACAACATTATCGAGCAGATTTCAACCATTAAGAACAGTTTATTGAACAACGTGATTCAGACTTTTGGTATAAGGTTGGAAGCCTGCCGCAGTAGTGAGGGGGGGGGGGCACTTGGGGACACATAATTTTTCATTATTAACCGGAACCTATTTGTAATAAATAAAAATAAAAATATATTTAATATTAAAATGATAAATTAAAATGATACCTCAATTTTGAACAGCCTTTACAATATAAAACAAGTAAAGAAACAGTCAGTCGGTGCAATCGACTTAGAAATACCCTACACCTATTTGGTTCAAATTTAAGGACATATCCATAAGTCATTTTAACACCATAAAAGCTGTTATTAATTTGATCGTAAGACATAGTTAACCAAATTAACTTTATAATACTAAAAACATTTTTTAATTACACTATCTATTAAAAAATATTACAAATTATTACTAATTTATCTATTTAAAAATATTAAAAAACAAAAAAACTTGAAATAAATGAAAATATATTTATTCCAATTCAATTACAAAATAAAAAAATTCTAATTATTAAATTTTGTGATAAAAAGATAATCAAAGCATATATTTAATAATCCAAGTTTTTAAAAATTGCAATTATTTTAAATGGTTAGTTTATATACCTAATAGAAAAGCTTATAAACGCAAAATATGCAATAAATGTACTTCTAAAATACAATTACAAATTTTGAACTTTTCGTATAATTTCTTTAAATATAAAAATAAATTTTACATAAATGCAGCAAGTACCTTTGAACATAGCTGAACCACTACAATTAAGTCTAGATTTCAGAGACACATAGGACATAGGAAAAACATCTTTGGCTTCGAAATTAAACTCGACCACAACCAATTCGCATGGTACTTTCATTACTAGTAACCTAGAGTTTAAATTTCATAAAAATACCGGCATTATTTTTTGAGTTATGGTGTTTTTAAGATATATGTTTGTTAGTCCTTGAACTTTTCAAGGGTTCCAGAACCCGAAACCATGGTACGATTTCGCCCATAAGCAGTCCCCGTTATTCTTTCAATACTAGTTAACTCTTGTACACTATTGGAACGTGTTATCTTAATTTTAAGTTACTAGTTTTATTAATTTCGATGGTAAGCTTTTACACATTGGTGGGTCTAAGAGATGTGCTGAACCACCACTCCAATTGATCCAAAATTAGAGGGACACGCAGGAAATAGTAAAGAACACCCATGTGCCAAATTTGAAGCTTCTACTTTTGTTTCAAGTTATTATCTTTATTAATTTCGAAAATATGCTTTAAGGTCCTCGGAACTGTGTTGGCTGGTCCCCGACCCCCAACTCCAATGGGGCCCAAATTTCAAAGACACTTAGGAAATAGGAAGGGATACCCTGATACCAAATTTGGAGGTTCTATCTTCATTAGTTTCGGAATTATGCTCGTTTGGCCTAAATTCGATCAAAAAGTTCTAGGTTCCGAACGCATGGTCCAATCCCGAACTTACGCAATACCCAAAGAAGTTTCATTACTAGTAACCTTCAGCACAAATTTGATGAAGATAGCGTTATTAGTTGTTGAGTTATCGCGATTTTTTACATATGTTCGTTAGCCCTGAAACCGATTAAAAGGTCCAGAATCCGAACCCATTGGCCGATTTCGCCCATATGCAATCCCCGCCGTACTTTCAGTCCTAGTAACCTACAGTTAAAATTTCATCAAGATAGCTCCATTATTTTTTGAGTTATCGTGCCTATGGACGGACGGACGGACATGGCTATATCGACTCAGGAGGTCACGCTGATCACAAATATATACTTTTCCATATCTAGCTCGCTTCCTTTAGGTGGTTACAAAAACCATACCAAAGTTAATATACCCTTTTACCTATTCTATAGGTGTAGGGTATAAAAAGTAAAATAATTCAAAAACAAGTAAGGAAACAGTCAGTCGGTGCAACCGACTTAGAAATACCCTACACCTATTTGGTTCAAATTTAAGGACATATCCATAAGTCATTTTAACTCCATAAAAGCTGTTATTAATTTGATCGTAAGACATAGCTAACCAAATTAACTTTATAATACTAAAAACATTTTCTAATTACACTATCTATTAAAAAATATTACTAATTTATCTATTTAAAAATATTAAAAAACAAAAAAAACTTGTTATAAATGAAAATATATTTATTCCAATTCAATTACAAAATGAAAAAATTCTAATTATTAAATTTTGTGATAAAAAGAAAATCACAGCATAATATATTTAATAATCCAGATTTTTAAAAATTGCAATTATTTTAAATGGTTAGTTTAAATACCTAATAGAAAAACTTATAAAAGCAAAATATGTAATAAATGTATTTCTAAAATACAATTACAAATTTGGACCTTTTCATATAATTCATTTAACTATAAAAATAAATTTTTCATAAATGCAGCAAGTACCTTTGAACATAGCTGAACCACTACAAGTAAGTCTAAATTTCGGGGACACATAGGAAATAGGAAATATATTCTTTGGCTTCGAAATTAAACTCGACCACAACCAATTCCCATGGTACTTTCATTACTAGTAAGCTAGAGTTTTAATTTCATCAAAATAGCGGCATTATTTTTTGAGTTATGGTGTTTTTAAGATATATGTTTGTTAGCCCTTGAACTTTACAATGGTTCCAGGACCCGAAAATTTAATTTCAATGATATTTAAAATTTTAATTTCAATGATAAGCTTTCTCACATTGGGGGGTCTAAGAGAGGTACTGTACCACCAATTGATCCAAAATTAGGGGACACGCAGAACAACCTTGTGCCAAATTAGAAACTTCTACATTTTTTCAAGTTGCTATCTTTATTAAGTTTAAAGATATGCTTTAAGGTCTTCGGAAATGTGTGGCTGGTCCCCGACCCAATACTCCAATGGGACCCAAATTTCAAAGACACTAAAGAAATAGGAAAGGATACCCTGATACCAAATTTGGAGGTTCTATCTTCATTGGTTTCGGAATTATGCTCGTTCGGCCTGAATTCTATCAAAAAATTCTAGGTCCGAACCCATGGTCCAATCCCGAACTTACGCAATCCCCGAAGTAGGTTCATTACTGGTAACCTACAGCACAAATTTGATGAAGATAGCGTGATTAGTTGTTGAGTTATAGTGGTTTTTTATATATGTTCGTTAGCCCTTGGACCGATTAAAAGGTCCAGAATCCGAACCGTTGGGCTGATTTCGCCCTTATATAGTCCGCGCTGTACTTATAGTACTAGTTAACCCTTGTACACAATTTGAACGGTCTATCCTAATTTTAAGTAACTATTTTTAGGCATTTCGATTATAAGCCTTTAAAACTTGGTAGGTCAGAGAGGGGTACAGAACCACCACTCCAATTTATCCCAAATTAGGGGAGCACGCAAGAAATAGTAAAGAACACCCTTGTGGCAAATTGGAAGCTTCTACCTTTTTTCAAGTTGTTATCTTTCTTAATTTTAAAGATATGCTTTAAGGTCTTCGGAAATGTGTGGCTGGTCCCCGACCCACTACTCCAATGGGACCCAAATTCACAAGACACTTAGGAAATAGGAAGGGACATCCTGATACTAAATTTGGAGGTTCTATCTTCATTGGTTTCGGAATTATGCTCGTTTGGCCTAAATTCGATTAAAAGGTCCAGAATCCGAACCCATGGGCCGATTTCGCCCATATGCAATCCCCGCCGTACTTTCAGTCCTAGTAACCTACAGCTAAAATTTCATCAAGATAGCTCCATTATTTTTTGAGTTATCGTGCCTACGGACGGACGGACGGACGGACGGACATGGCTATATCGACTAAGGCGGTTACGCTGATCACAAATATATATACTTTTCCATATCTAACTCGCTTCCTTTAGGTGGTTACAAACACCATACCAAAGTTAATATACCCCTTTACCTATTCTATAGGTGTAAGGTATAAAAATTGACTTACCCCACCCCATAATATTTTCTTAAAAAAACCCTTATAACAGAAAAAAAAAAAGGCACACCCTAAGAGTTGGTCCGAATGTTGTCCAACTTTACCAAGTAACTTGTCCGATTACATTACCTGCCCAGTTTTAATGTTAACCTCTTAGCTTCATTAGATTTCGCCCATATGCAGTCCCCGTCATTCTTTCAATACAAGTTAACTCTTGTACACTATTGGAACATGTTATCTTAATTTTAAGTTACTAGTTTTATTAATTATCATCGTTATCGAAAATTATCAAAATTATCATCGTTATCGATTGACAATTTGTATGGCAGCTCCCCAAAAATGCGGCCACAACATTTTGAAACTTCATATAGGTTAATTATCTATTACCTAACTTACCGTGTGTAATATTGATCTTCCTGGTATACGAACTACTTTTGAAGAAATTCATATTGGTTTAAATAAGTTGTATGGCAGCTCCCCGAAGCCTTGGTCTGGCTTTAACCAAAAAGAATAGGGAACCTCAAAAATGTCCAAAAAAATTTTTTGAATTTCAAAACTCTAGCTCTAATTTTGAAATTCTATATCTTTTAATTAATTTTTAATTCACGAATATATTAAACGTAAGCAAAATAAGCTTCATATGATCATATTCATAATGATTATTATCCATCTATCACAAAGTACAAAGTCTATATATAAAATATTACACGTATACATATTATATGAATACATATAAATTACTTACTAGCCATTTAAAAAGATCTTTGTGCTAATTTTTTCTTATCTATAATTTTTTTAAAAGTTTTACGCATCATTTAAATCATATGCAATCGTAACTCGATAAATACATAAAAACAACATCAAAAAAAATCATACGACTTCATGTTGTATACAAGATGCACTGCAAAATATCAAATTTTTACTCGTTTATGAAAATATTAGAGTTAAAAAAGTTAGTTGTTCGAGAGCTACCCGAAGTTTTGGTCCGATCTTAACCAAAAAAAGGGGAACCTAGAAATTTCAAAACTGTAGCTCTTTTAGTTTTTGAGTTATAGTGCTAATGCACGGACGGACTGACAGACACACATAGCTAGATCAACTTATTTTTCGATGCTGATCCGACACGTACCCTTGACACTCATTTAGATCGATGCTTTACAAACTTTACTTTTAATATACCCGATGTGATATATGTATGCAGGGGGTATAAAAACTGAATTTAGTAAGCCATGGATAGATTCGGATTGCACAAAGGTTTAAAATAAATTATTAATAAAATTTATTAAAATAAAAAATGACTGGCATAAAAATCAGACATTGGAATACAACAATTCTTTCATTAAAGATATAAATGTTAGCTAAACAAGCTCGCTAATGTAAAAAGAAAAAGGAGATTTGAGGCAAGTAAAAATAATAACAAAAAAAACTATAGGAATGTAATAAATAATATTATCACAGACGATACCCCATCTAATAAAAACAATAACTTCTTAAAAATATCATTGTCAGATAATCACAAAATAGATAAAATCAATAAGTTTAATAAGTGCTATTGAAACATTGACAAGAAGATGGCTAAAATTTTAATACTATATATCTCGGCAACAGTAAAATAGATAAATGCTTTCTATTTAAGACAATAACCGAATGCGTAACACACAAGCTCATAAATAATTTGAAATCAACAAATAGTTTTGGTGTAGATAAAATTAGTAATAATATAATAAAGCTGTTAAAGAATGAACTAGTCAATCCTATTACTATTCTTATAAACCTTTCACTGGAGAAAGGTATTATGCCTGAATACCTTAAAATTAACAAAGTAATACCAACATAAAAAATACAGTTACGAAAAAGACGTAACCAACTTCAGGCATATATCAATATGGCCGGTATTAAGCTAAATAATAGACATTTATGTGCATAGTCAGTTTTCGGTTTCCACCTATTTGGTTTAAATTTAATGGCAAGTCTTGGAAGTAGTGGGAGTGGTACGCAAACCGCTATTCCAATTCATCCAAAATTTAAAGCTTTTATTAGTATGATCGTGGCTAACCAAATTTACTTTATAATACTAAAAACATTTTCTAATTATTTTATCAATTCAAAAATATTAACAATTCTTACTAATTTATCTATTTAAAAATATTAAACAACAAATAAACTATAGATACATGGATTCATAAAATGCAATTTTTTTTTTTTTTTTTTTTTTTTTTAAGCTCTAACTGTTCAACTGTTAGGCTAATAAGCCTGTCTATACCATAGGTGCATGTTGGAACAGGGGGTCATATTATATTCGTGTTATTAGAATTGGTCTTATTGAATTCCACAATACAATTTAAACATGAGATAGTACTAGGCCTTATAACATGTAGAAACGTCTTAGATTTTCAATATTTACAATTCTATTTTTTGTTTATATTGTAATATTTTATATTTTACTTATATGGTATTCTATATCTGTGAGTTATATTATTTAATTAAATTACTTGTTTATATTTTGCATTTGTTTATATTTTTATATTAAAGTATTTTTTTATTAAAGATTTATAATTTTTAATTATTGATTATGCTATTAATTTGAACCCAATGGCGAATGGTAGCTGAGTCGAGTCGAAAACCAGGAAAGTTTTTTCACTTTCACTAGAATTCGAACCCGGGCCCTTCTGCATGAAAGGTCGGCACTTAACCACTGTGCCACCCAGCTGTTGAATTACAAAATTACATATTTAAAACTTTTATCCAATTCAATAAAATTTTACACACATTCAGCAATTACTTCTCTTCAGGATTAATTATAAGATTAATGATTTAGTGATTAATTATTTCTATTTTTAAAAATTTTTAAATAATTTTGAAATTTATTCTCTTAATTTATTTATTTGTTAATGTTTTATTTAATTAAACTCAAAGTTATTCGAAAGACATATCAATTTGTAATAATATATATATATATATATATATATATATATATATATATATATATATATATATATAAAAGTTTATATAATTTCATGGTTTTTAATGTTGGTTAAAACCATTAATAGCTTTTTATCCCAAAATTAAATAATCAAAATATGCAATAAATATATTTTTAAAATACAATGACAAATTTAGAACTTTTCATATAATTAATTTAAATATAAAAATAAATTTTACAACTTAAGTATCGTACGCAATTTCTTAATTATATATTACCTATGGTAATAATTCAATAAAATATAGATATGATATAATAAAACTTAAAAACAAAAAAAATTTCGTCGTTTATTAAAAAAATATTTTGTTTTTAATTTATAAAATATATTGCATAATATGTTTTATAGTAAAACTCTTAGCCTTTTAAAAATACAAAAGTGTTAAATAAGAACGGAAATAGGAAATATTGCATCAAATTTAATTTTTTTTATCTTTATTAATTTCAAATATATTATGCTCTAAGGTCTTGGAAGTAGTACGAGTGGTACGCAAACCGCTATTCCAATTCATCCAAAATTTCACGTACACACAGAAAATAAGAAGAAACACATGTGACCCAAATATAAGATTATATCTTCTTTGGTTTCGAAATTATACTAGTTTGACCTCAATTTCATCAGAGCTTCTAGAATCCGAACTCGACCAGAACCAATTCTCTTAGTACTTCCATTACTTTCTAGTAACCTAGAATTTAAATTTCATCAAAATAGCGTAATTAGTTTCTGAGTAAAAACACCATATTTAAGATGTTTGTTAGCACTTGAACTTTTCAAAAGTTCCAGAACCCATTTTTTTTCGCCCAGATTTTGCCCATATGCAGTCCCCGTCATACTTTCAATGATAGTTAACCCTTGTACACAATTGGAACATTCTATATTAATCTTAAGTTACTATTTATATTAATTTCGATTATAAGTCTTTAAACCTTTAGAGGTCTAAGAGAGTTACCTCAACCACCACTTCAATTGATCATAAATTAAGGGAACACGTAGGAAATAGTAAAGCACAACCTTGTGCCAAATTTGAAGCTTCTACATTTGTTGGAAGTTACTATCTTTTTTATTTTCAAAAATATGCTTTAAGGTCTTCGAAACTATGTGGATGGCTCCGACCCAGTATTTCAATTGGTTCTAATTTTCGAGGACACTAAGGGAATAGAAAGGGACATTCTGATACCGAATTTAAGTTTTAACCTACTTTTTTTATTAATTTCAATGATATAATTTCAGTCTTCAGAACTGTGTGGATGGTCCCCGACCCATTACTCCAATTAGTTCTAGAAAGAGGCACACTGATACCTAATTTTAACGTTTTATCTTCATTGGTTTCGGAATTATGCTTTTTTGGCCTAAATTCGATCAAAAACTTCTAGGATCCGAGCCCATGGTCCGATCTCGATCGCACGGAGTCCTCGCCATAGTCTTATTACCAGTAACCTACACCAAAAAATTCATGATTGTAACGCCATTAGATGTTGAGTTGTCCTTCTTTTTTTATATGTTCTTTGGCCCTTATTCCCGCCGTACTTTAAGTCCTAGTAACCTACAGTTAAAGTACATCAAGATAGCTCCATTCGTTTTTGAGTTCTCGTGCCTACGGACGGACATGGCTATATCGACTCAGGAGGTTACGCTAATCACAAATATGTTTACTTTTCCATATCTAGCTCGCTTCCAAAATGTGGTTACAAAAACCATACCAAAGTTAATATGCCCCTTTCCTATTTCATAGGGGTAGGGTAAAAATGTTACAAGTAAACCTGCAAGTGTTTTTTAAAAAATTTCCTATAGAATACCAGAAAGTCTCAAGCGTTCTATTTATTACAGTTTACTACATAGTAAAATTAGTTATGGCATAGGAATCTGGGGCAATACATCTTATAAAAATTTAAATATTCTTCAAAAAACCAAATCTTTCAAAAATTTATACAATATGAACCATAGAACATCAACCAACCGAAAATTTTTTATCACAAAAAATTTCATATTTTTTAAAAATATCAGATAACACAACAATAGTTCAAATTATGCATGTTCATAAGATTCAAAGTAATGAAATAAAAAGCAATGTCAAACTGGTGACAAACTCAGATGTACATAATTATAATCCTAGAACGTCTAATCACATCAGAACATATACCTCATCAAGATAGCGTGGCCCAGGTGCTGTCTTCAATTCGGCCGTTTCACAATATAATCAATTAACAATAAGTTGCATGAACTTGATTAGTAACCTATTAAAATATAAAAAAAAATCTTAATCTTTAGAAGAATTCATATAAAAAGTAAAGCATAAATTAATTTCTTCTTTGTATTCTAATATTAGGTACGTTAATGTCATGAAGTTTATAAGTTTATAATGTCATAATTTTTTTTTCGTTTGCTTTTTGTTTTTTGTTTTATTATATTTATAGTAAATTTTCTGCACTTTTTCTGTTGGAATTGTTAAATTTGGTAACTCTTATCTTAGATAAATTATTAATGTCGATCAAATATTAATTATGATAAACATATTCAGCGTGATCTCCTGAGTCGAGATAGCCATGTCCGTCCGTTCGTAGGCACAATAACTCAAAACCTAATGGCGGAGATTGCGTAAGGTGGAGATCGGACCATGGGTTCGGAAGCTAGAATTTTTTTGTCGAATTTAGGCCAAACGAGCATAATTCCGAAAAAAATTAATATAGATTCTCCAAATTTAGTATTAAGGCGCCTCTTACTATTTCCTTAGTGTCCTAGAAATTTGAGACCAATTGCAGTAGTGGGTCGGGCACCATCCACACAGTTCCGCAGACCTTAAAGCATATCATCGAAATTAACAAAAATAGTAACATAAAATTAAGATAGAACTTCCAATTGTGTACAAGGGTAAACTAGTATTGAAAACACGACGGGGATTACATATGGGTGAAATCGGACAATGGGTTTGGATTCTGAACTCTTTAATACCTCTAAGGGCTAACGAACATATATTCAACAAACACGATAACTCAAAAACTAATGACGCCATTTTGATGAAATTTAAACTCTACCTAACTAGCCATGAAAGTGGGTTGGGATTCTAGAAGCTTTCGATCGAACTGAGGCCAAGCTAGCATTATTTCGAAACTAAAAGAAGATAGAACCTTAAAATTTGGAGCACAGCTGGTTTTCTTATTTGCTTTGTGTCCGTAAAATTTTAGATGAATTGGAATAGCGGTTTGCATACCACCCCTCCCTACTTCCAAGCACTTAAACATATAATAGAAATTAATAAAGATAGTAACTTGAAATAAATATAGAAGCTTTAAATTTGGTATAACGGGTGTTTTTTCCTATTTCTTCTGTGTCCCCGAAATTTATACTTATTTTAGTCTTTATTTAGATTAAGCTTATCTTTGAAATTCATGAAGATAGAAACTTTAAATTATTTCAGTTCTTATTTAAAACTTTTATATGTTTAAAAAGCTACAAATTTTACTATAAAACATATTATGTATTATATTTTATAAATTACAAACAAAATATTTTGTTAATAAACGATTAAATTTATTTTTTTTAATTTTTATTATATCATATATTTTATTGAATTATTACTATAGGTAGTATAAAAATTTTGTACGATACTTAAGTTGTGTTCAAAGGTACTTGCTGCACGTATGTTAAATTTATTTTTATATTTAAATGAATTAAATGAAAAAGTTCTAAATTTGTCATTGCAATTTAGAAAAACATTTATTGCATATTTTGAATTCATAAGCTTTTCTTATAGGTATACTAAGAATTTAAATTAATTTTAACTTTGAAAAATTTGAATTATTAAATTTTGTGATAAAAAGCATATCTAAGCATCAATGTTTTTTAAATTTACCATTAAATTATATAAACCTTTATATATTATATATTATCAGAAATTAGTATTTCTTTCACTAATTTTCATTAAACTCAAAGTTATATAATAACTTTGAGTTTAATGAAAATTAGTGACACAGAACACTGCAGCATTATGATTGTAATACTTATTTATAACATAAGTGCTCAAAATTCCTTATCATAAATTTAAAAGATGAGAATTAACCAATTCTAATCGCAATATTTCAATCTGAAATTAATCTTTTTCATACCTTTAACCTGGATCACGTCATATTACAAGGAAAAATAAATAGGATTCCTATAAATTTTTTTCAGATTAAAATAATTAAAATATTAAAACTTGAATTATATATAAATTAATAAATTAAAATTAAAAATTATTTAAAATTGAAATAGGACTGCAAGTACGGCGGGGATTGCATATGGGCGAAATCGGCCCATGGGTTCGGATTCTGGACCTTTTAATCGATCGAAGGGCTAACGAACATATATAAAAAATCACGATAACTCAACAACTAATGAGGCTATCTTCATCAAATTTGTGCTGTAGGTTACTAGTAATGAAACTTCTTTGGGTATTGCGTAAATTCGAGATTGGACCATGGGTTCGAAACCTAGAATTTTTTGATCGAATTTAGGCCAAACGAGCATAATTCCGAAACCAATGAAGATAGAACCTCCAAATTTGGTATCAGGGTGACCCTTCCTATTTCCTAAGTGTCTTTGAAATTTGGGCCCCATTGGAGTTGTGGGTCGGGGACCAGCCACACATTTCCGAAAACCTTAAAGCATTTCTTTAAAATTAATAAAGATAGCAACTTGAAAAAATGTAGAAGCTTCAAATTTGGCACAAGGGTGTTCTTTACTATCTCTTGCGTGTCCCCCTAATTTGGGATCAATTGGAGTGGTGGTTCAGTACTCCTCTTAGACCTCCCAAGTTTTAAAAGCTTATACTCGAAATTACTAAAAATAGTAACTTAAAATTAAGATAGAACGTTCAAATTTTGTACAAGGGTTAACTAGTACTTAAAGTACAGCGCGGACTGTATAAAACCGAAATCAGCCAAAGGGTTCGGATTCTGGACCTTTTAATCGGTTTCAGGGCTAACGAACATATGTAAAAAATCACGATAACTCAACAACTAATGACGCTATTTTCATGAAATTTGTGCTGTAGGTTATTGGTAATGAAACTATGGCGGAAATTGCGCACGGTGAGGATTGGACAATGGGTTCGGAACTTAGAACTTTTTCATCGAATTTAGGCCAAACTAAATAATTCCGTAACCAATGAAGATAGAACCTCCAAATTTGGTATCAGAGTGTCGCTTTCGATCTCCTTAGTCTCCTTGAAATTTGAGCCCAATTGGAGTAGTGGGTGGGGACCAGCCACTCAGTTCCGAGGATCTTAAAGCATATTTTCGAGATTAATAAAGATAGTAAATTGAAACAAAAGTAGAAGTTTCCAATTTGGCACATGGGTGTTCTTTACTATTTCCTGCGTGTACCTCTAATTTTGGATCAATTGGAGTGGTGGTTCAGTACCTCTCTTAGACCCACCAATGTGTAAAATCTTATCATCGAAATTAATAAAACTAGTAACTTAAAATTAGCATAACACGTTGCAATTGTGTACAAGAGTTAACTAGTATTGAAAGTATGACGGGGACTGCATATGGGCGAAATCGTACCATGGCTTCGGGTTCTGAAACCCTTGAAAAGCTCAAGGGCTAACAAACATCTATCTTAAAACACCATAACTCAAAAAATAATGCCGCTATTTTGATGAAATTTAAACTCTAGGTTACCAGTATTGAAAGTACCATGGGAATTGGTTCTGTTCGAGTTTAATTTCGAAGCCAAAGAATATATTTCCTATTTCCTAAGTATCCCCGAAATTTTGACTTAATTGTAGTGGTTCAGCTATGTTAAAAGATACTTGCTGCATTTATGTAAAATTTATTTTTATATTTAAATGAATTATATGAAAAGATATAAATTTGTAATTGTATTTTAGAAATACATTTATTGCATATTTTGCGTTTATAAGCTTTTCTAATAGGTACATAAACTGGCCATTTAAAGTAATTGCAATTTTGAAAAATTTTAATTATTAAATATATTAGCTTTTTATCACAAAATTTAATACTTAAAATTTTTTCATTTTGTAATTGAATTGGAATAAGTATATTTTCATTTATTTCAAGTTTTTTTGTTTTTTAATATTTTTAAATAGATAAATTAGTAAGAATTTGTAATATTTTTTAATAGATAGTGTAATTAGAAAATGTTTTTAGTGTTATAAAGTTAATTTGGTTAGCTATGTCTTACGATCAAATTAATAACAGCTTTTATGGTGTTAAAACAACTTATGGATATGTCCTTAAATTTGAACCAAATAGGTGTAGGGTATTTCTAAGTCGGTTGCACCGACTAACTGTTTCTTTACTTGTTGAATAGATAAATTAGAAAATGTTTTTAGTATTATAAAGTTAATACTATTGTTTACCTATGTTTGCTATGTTTAGCTATGTCTTACGATTAAACTAATAAAAGGTTTTATGGTTTTAAAATGATTTATATGGACTTCTCATTAAATTTTAACCAACATTTTCTAATTACTTTGTCTAGTCAAAAATACTACAAATTCTTACTAATTTATCTATTTAAACATCAAAAAAAACTTGAAATAAATGAAAATATATTTATTTCTATTTAAAAATCAAAAAAAAAAACTTGAAATAAATGAAAATATATTTATTTCAATTCAATTACAAAAGTAAAAAAATGTGAATTATTAAATTTTGAGATAAAAAGCTAATCAAAGCATAATATATTTAATTATTCAAATTTTTCAAAATTGCAATTATTTTAAAATGTTAGTTTATATACCTATTAGAAAAGCTTATAAACACAAAATATGCAATAAATGCATTTCTAAAATATAATTACAAATTTAGAACCTTTGATATAATTCATTTAAATATAAAAATAAATTTTACATAAATGGGTCATTCTTTTTTTAAACGACCATTTCAGTTTTAGAAAAAAAAATTTATTTTTTCTTAATTAAGTTAAAATAATTTAATTTATCTTGTAGCTTATACCATTAGGAACAATAATCTAAGCTCAGCAGAGATGATTATTTTAATTTTATACATTTTATAGGGAAAAAAGCAAGTCAAGTTCCTACTTTTCTTCAACTCTGTTACCAATTAATTTTTTAATTTTTAAACGTATAAATTTAATTAAAAATAAAAACTTTGATCGTATAATATTAAACTCCAAAAGTATGTTCCAACTCCTTTTTTATTTTTTTTTTAATTATATAAAAATAATAAAAAAATTAACAAAAGAACACCTTACAATTCAAAATTTCACTTGGTGCATTATAAAAATTTAAATTAATTACATAAATTTTTACATTCCACTAATGTATTAAACTAATTTAAATAAAGAATGTCATTTTTAATAAAATTAATTAATTATAACTTAACAATTCAAATATCACACAAAATTAAAATAAAAAAACTTAAGAGTAACATAGTGGAAGGCAAGGTAACATAGTAGAACAGTAGTAACAAAATATAAAAATATTTGTACTTCTATTGAAATTTATTTTTCTGCAATATCTACAGATGAATTAAAACTATAAAATAGTATACTTGATCAGGCGTAATGTTCGCTTCATCATTTTCTTGTATCTTAAAACAATGCTTACTACTATCACAGCTTTTGAAGAACATAATAACAATATCACCGTCTTCAATTAGATTTTGGATAATTCCTACGTATCTGTAGAAATTATTCTTTGGTCCAGCCATTTTAACAAAGAGGAAGCTACCATTTTTTATATTTGAAGATTATTCGCTTTCGGATTTTTATACTCTGTTACTATTTTTTTCCATTCTGTTACCAAAAAGTAACACAGTAGAATAATAACAGAGTGGAAAAAACTTCTTTAAAATCAAATAGATTTCGCTTTAGGTAATATTTTAAAATAAAATTTGAATTTTATAAATTTGATTTTTATTTACACATATAATATAAATAATTTAATAATATATATAAACTTACTCACCAGAATTTTTACGTAACAGAGTAGAAATTGAATTTTGCCACAACCGAAATGTATACAAACTAACTGTTCGAATTTAGAAGTTACACTTAAAATCCAAATATTTTTTATTCCAAATTAATTGTAAAATTCTTGGGAACAATATTGGCGGGCTTTTTATATTTGAAAATTCAAGCAACCGTTTTTTTAACAAAAACAGAGTGGAAGTAACAGAGTTGAAAAAAACTTGGGACACATATATTTTATATTATATTTTAATGAAAAAATTAGCAAAAAAAAAATTTAATTATATATTAATAAAATTTAAAACTATTATTTTATTATAAAACTAAAAGTTAAGAAATTTTGTAGTATTACAATAAAAAATTTGCCATTTAAATTTTACAAATTTATGCTGGGACATGTCAAAATTTGATACCTTCGGTAACATAGTGGAAGATAATTGTCAAATAAAAATAATATATATATATATTAATAGTGATCTAAAATCTAAATATATTTTGCATTTCGTTTTTATTTTAATTTTTTTTTAATTCACAATATTTTTCGAAATAATAATGTTTTTTTGTCGTCGCAGGCAAGTGGTCGCTTAAAAAAAGAATGACCCAAATGCAGCATGACCTTTGAATATAACTTAAGTATTGTACACAATGTTTTAATTATATATCACCTATGGTAATAATTCAATAAAATATATGATATAATAAAAAATAAAAAAAAAGGAATTTAATCGTTTATAAAAAAAAAAATTTTGTTTTTAATTTATAAAATATTATACGAAATATGTTTTATGGTAAAATTCTTAGTCTTTTAAAAATAAAAGAGTGTTAAATAAAAACGAAAATAGGAAAGAACCCTCGTGTATCAAATTTAAAGTTTCTATCTTTATGAATTTCGGAGAAAGGCTTTTAAATTTTGGGATTTCTTAGGAGGCACATGAAACACCACTCCAATTAAATCTAAATTTCGGGGACACATAGGAAATAGGAAATATATTCTTTGGCTTCGAAATTATACTCTTTTGGCTTCACATCGATTAAAAGCTTCTAGAATCCGAACTCATTGTCCAAACTCGACCAAAACCAATTTCCATGGTACTTTCAATACTAGTAACCTAGAGTTTAAATTTCATCAAAATAGCGGCATTATTTTCTGAGTTATGCGGTTTTTAAGATATATGTTTGTTAGCCTTGAACTTTTCAAAAGTTCCAGAACACGAAACCATAGTACGATTTCGCCCTTTCAATACTAGTTAACCCTTGTTTACTTTCAAGACTAGTTAACCCTTGTACACAATTGGAACGTTCTATCTTAATTTTAAGTTACTATTTTTGGTAATTTCGATTATAAGCTTTTAAACCTTGGGAGGTCTAAGAGGGGTACTGAACCACAACTCCAATTGATCCCAAATTAGGGAGACACGCGAGAAATAGTAAAGAACACCACCCTTGTGCCAAATTTGAAGCTTCTACCTTTTTTCAAGTTGCTATCTTTATTAGTTGTAAGATATGCTTTAAGGTTTTCAGAAATATGTGGCTGGTCCCCGACGCACTACTCCAATGGGGCCCAAATTTCAAGGACACTAAGGAAATAAAAAAGGACACTCTGATATGGGCCGATTTCGCCCGTTTGCAATTCCCGCTGTACTTGAAGTCCTAGTAACCTACAGTTAAAATTTCATCAAGATAGCTTCATTATTTTTTAAGTTATCGTGCCTACGGACGGACTGACTTGGCCATATCGACTCAGGAGGTCACGCTGATCACAAATATATTTACTTTTCCATATCTAGCTCGCTTCCTTTAGGTGGTTACAAACACCATACCAAAGTGAATATACCCCTTTACCCATTCTACAGGTGTAGGGTATAAAAACGGACTTTATAATTTAAAAAACTTTGTATTAAAATATTAACTTATGATTGAAAGAACGTTCTAACTCTACATCACAATGGTTAAATCTGTGACAGTACAGCTTAATTTTATTTATTAGTTGATAAAAATAAAATTTTCATAATGTACTGTAATTCATATAACTCTAATGTAGTTAATATTTTAGCGCTTAGTAACCTTTCGAGAACACCGTCAATTAACACCATCGGAAAATTGTCACAAAAATTTTTAACGGAGGTCTGTTATTTCAGTAGATCATAAACAATTAGATATATTTTTCAATGATTTCCACCAATTCGGGCTTAAATTCCAAGTACTATATTTTTGCTGATGATACTTGTTTGTTTTATGCAAAAAAATACAGGTTTGAGCTTGAAGTTAAAACAAAATTAGACTTAAAAAAATCGCTGAATGGGTAAATGGTAACAACCAAACGATAAATAAAGATAAAACAAAATATTAATGTTCAAAAACAAAACGGAAATCATACTGTCCAATACTGGATCAAGTGAATACCAAAACGTCTTGGTCTGATGTTTAATCATCTGTTACATTGTAAAAGACTCGCGCAGCAAATTTGGTTCTGTAAAACGTAAAAATATCAAAGTTGAAGTCTTTTAGACTTTAGGCCAAGTCTGTTAGGCTCGTTTGATGTGGAATCAATGTTCTCTTCATTCTAAAACCGCGGAATCAACATTTTTTCGCTTAGGAATTGCCATAAAATCATATAAAAACTCTAACTACTCAGTTCCATGATCATTTAATGAATTACGTTCTTTGAGGATCAAACTTAAATCTGCATGAAAAAAATATATAGAAACTAATTCTTTTGACCCCTATAATACTTTTCTTAACATATACAATAGATTCATGTACTTTTCTAATATTCTTCTTAAAGATTAAACGAAAGCGATACGAAACTGTAAACTAATAACTCGTAGATTGTTTCTAACTTTTTTGCCATATTTTTCTCCAAAACTTATTAAAATGGGGTATTTAAGCCAAATCAGATATATTTGAATAGTTTAGTTTCTCCATCTCATTCAACTTTAAACACGAAAGTATTTTTATAGCTGAAAACATTTAAATGCCTCACCTCTTGGCCTTATTATAAAAATATTTATAAGAATATTTATAAGAAAAAATAATTTGCCACTTCATTGACTATCGTCAACACTTTATACCACAAAAACAGCATGGCTTTCAAAAGAGTATTTTTATGATTACCAATCAAACTAAATTTGTTTCAAATACATTAAAAACTATGTTTCAAGTAATAGCCTAAAATGGCTGTCATCTTACCTGTCATATAGGTCTTACCAAGTCTTTTTTAGATCGGTAATTTCAGTGATTTACGTCGCTGACTCAGGGAGTCCCACAAGAAATTCATCTAGTACTTTTAATTTTCGTAGTTTCGACCAATGGCAGTCCCCAAAGTTTATCCCTCTACCATCTTCTTAGTTTTGCTTGTGATACCTCACTTCGTGATTGAGAGTTGTTGCAACATCTCAATTATTTTGCCTAATGGTGCAGGATGTTGTAAAGCCAATGTGCACAAGGTTTGCCAATGTGTTAGCAAATGCCAGATTATGAGCTTTTCAAGGTTACAAGCTGACTTAATTTTTAAATGCGATTACAATATAAATGATTAACCCATAAAAAAAACGGAACATGCTTCTGATTTGGGATTGATCCTTAATAGTAGGTTAGATTTCAAGAATCACTATAACTGCATAATGAGTAAAGCTAGCTCAACTCTTTGATTTGTTATGCATTGGTCAAAAGAGTTTTCCGATCCCTATATAACTAAACAACTCTTCTTCTTAAGATCAATACTTGAATATGCCTGAGTATGCCTAGAGGTCCCGGGTTCAAATCCCAGTGAAAGTAAAAAAATCTTTTATCTGGTTTTCAACTCGACTCAGCTACCATTCGCCTTGGGTTCAAATTAATGGCTTAATCAATAATAAATAATTATATATCTTTAATAAAAAATACTTAAATATAACAATATAAACAAATACAAAATGTAAACAAATAATTCAATTAAATAATATAACTCACTGATATAGAGTGAGTTAATATGTACTGTAAACTCAAATAAAAAATTATAACAATATAAACAAAATAGAACTGTATTTATTGAAAATCTAAGACATTTTTACATGTTATAAGGCGTAGTACAATCTCATGTTAAATTGTATGCGGAATTCATTTGATCAGTTGTAATATATGAATATATCTCCCCTGTTCCGACATGTTGAGTGATGTTGGCATGAAAGTTTTTGTAAAAAAAATTATATTTTTGCAATAAAAATATTTAAAACATTCTTAACTTAGTATCTATCTACGTACCTAAAAAGTACATTTGGTGTTTAAAAATAGCAAAATTTAAATTTTCGAGCCCTTATAGCTCCTAAACAGGGGACGTGACAAAAACTGTTAACTGACTCCTACTAATTTCTAAAGGTCTAACTTCTCCCAAAATTTCAAGACTCTAGCTTGAACCGTTTAAGATATGTGAGGCCAAAAATTTTTCAAAAATTGGGTTTTGCATAATGGTAAATTTTAGTACCGTATGGCAACCCCATACATTTTAACTTTATATTTTTGGCCCATAAAAACAGCTCTCTTCTCTCGTTTTAAGATTAAAAATCCATTTAGCAGAACTCTTCTTATACTAATTTAAATATAGGGCTTTTTTGAAATTTCGGGGACTGTCAATATTAAGAAAACCTTTGACACATGTTGAAATATAATTATAGATCTTTCAATTTACCATATTACTAAAAAAAATTTTAACAGGTATTCAAGTTACAGGTGTTTGAAAATACCGAAATTTCAATTTTCGAGCCCTTATAGCTCCTAAACAGAGGGCTTGGCTAAAAAATTTTGTTAACCGACTCCTACTAATTTCGGAGGACCTAACTTCTCCCAAAAGACCCTAGTTTATACCGTTTAGAAGATATGTGTGGCCAAAAATTTTGCAAAAATTGAGTTTCGCATAATTGTAAATTTTAGTACCGTATGGCAACCCTAAACATTTGTTCTTAATTATTTATAAAGCTTATAAAACCAGCTATCTTTTTCCGTTTTCAGATTGAAAATATACCCAACAATTTAACAATCTTGTTATAACAATTTAAAAATAGGGCTTTTTCCAACTTTGGGGGGCTGTAGCTCCGTATCGGGTGGGGCTACAGAAAAAAATTCGTCTACAAAATTATTTTTTTCGTAATATCTACCCGTGGTTAAAATTTCTTAACTCTATTTCAAACAGTGTAAAAGTTTTTATAAACATTAACATTGAAAAAGAATTCCCTATGTTATTCAACAAATTAGGCTGCATAAATAATTATGAATGTGAAATAAAATTAAAACGTGATGCAAAGCCATTTCAATTTTTATGGCACGCCGGGTGCCTATAACCGTACAAGATAAATTGAAAGAAAAATTAAATGATGTGGTGACACATCATTAGGATGCTTGAGTAAGTATCCGACTATGCTAAAAGTATTTGAGCGATCAAATACTCTTTTAGCATCTTCTCCTCGGAATAGTTTCAAATCCTCGGTGAAAGCTAATAAAAATTATCGTTAAAATTTAACTATATATTGTTATTTTAAAAGAAAAAATTGAAAATATATATATATATTAATTTACTGGTGAAGAAAAATCTTTTTCTATATTATTACCATTTGGGCTAATAAATAAAATTTATAAGTAATTAAATGTTAATATAAATTAATCAAACTTTTCTAAAATTACTTTATTTCAATTAATTTTTGTCCATTACATGTAATTGGATTTATTAATTGTCCATTAATAGTAATTGGGAAATTACAATTACAAATTATATGTAATTGTAATAGCAAGACTTCAATTACAAATTACATCTAATTGAAATTGAAAAACTACAATTACAAATTACATGTAATTGTAATTGTTAAAAATTCAATTACAATTACTTCTACATGTAATTTGAGGTGTAATTGATTAAAAAATGTAATTAATTAGATCCAAGTCTGCTACTATATTCTATATTCTTTTATTTCTAAAATGTTCTGTTAAAACAAAAATGCTTACATGAATATATGTATGTATAATATATGACAATTAAATGGTTTTATTTTATTTTCACGATTTGTGTTATTTCCTTCCACTTATTTTCGAATATTAATTTAGTTTCACTCTATTTCTATTCTTATCATGAATAAAAATAATTTAAAGGTATGGGTATTGCCATCATTATTTAGAAAGTGAAATATCTATAATAATTCGAGATGTGAAATATTTATTTTACATGCTGGCAAAGTCTCGCCAACTCTTGTTGTATTTTATATATGATTTATTATAAATTTGACTTACGTTTTTGTTGTTGGTTATTTTATCAGCATTAAAAACGATTCCATTACTACGAATTTTTTTAATCAAAGATTCTGTTACTAGGTTCCATGATAAATTTTGCAATCTCCTCACAGCAACGGCAGCTCCCCTTGTATTTTTGCAAAAAGTGTTCTACTTGCATAGGCTTGTTCAACATCATTGTCAATTACTAATGATATTAATATCTCAACCTCGCTGATGAACGAGAATGGCGAGTATGAGTTGTTCTCCATAAATGAAGAAACGGAACGAGTTTCTTTAATAATATCATTAAATGTTAGAGCAATTTTTAAACGCTTTTCTTTTTTGATTTGTTTTAATTATTTAATATTTATAAATTGTTAAATTTTATATATATTGTTTATTAATTAGGAGTAATTAAAGTTTCAGCATTAAAAAATTTTAGTTTTTTTTTTGATTTTGGTACCTATAATAACTTAAAAGAAAGTTCACTGTACGTTAAGATGTTTTAATTGTTAATTTTTACAAATTACACAATTTTTTGTTATTTATATTTTATCCTACTGACCGCGTCAGAAATAAAAGTATTTTATGTGAAATAAAAAAAATAACTATTTACATTTTTTTTTATTTACTCTTTCAAAAATTCTTAATTTGTTTTTTATTTGACGATTTATTTATTATAACTTTTATACCTCAATTTATAAGATTAATTTAATTAGTTACCTCGACGATATCTTAGTATTTCGTACTATTTTAAGAGAACATATATTATCTATTTCAGGTATTTTCGAAATATTAAAAGAAAATAATTTAAAGATTCAAGTAGACAAATGCAATTTTATGCAAAAGCAGACTGAATTTTTAGGACATGTTTTGCCAGAAGACGGTTTAAAGCCAAACTCCAATTAAAAAATTTAAAATTACTCACAATACAAAAACAAATAAAGAGTTTTCTGGGTTTAATAGGGTACTATAGAAAAAAATCTCAAAACACTTAAAAAAAAAATATGCACATTAATATTAATGACCCAAATTATGTTGCGTCATTCGAAAAACTTAAAAAACTTATAGTAAGTCATTTTTTACCCTTACTATGGATACTTCTAATTACGCAATAGGAGCTGTATTATTACAACAAGGTAACCCAGTGTGTTTTGCGTCAAGAACGTTATATAATCATGAAAATAATTATTCAGCTACCGATAAAAAGTTCTTAGCGATTGTGTGGTCTATAAATTATTTTAGACCATATCTTTATGGAAAAAATTAAAATCTTAACTGACCATCAACCAACCAAATATTTGCATGCCAAATACAAAGGTAGAGATATGTGTCCAAGGCACCAAAGATGGATTGTGAAATTGATAGAATACAAATTCGAAATTTATTACATAAAAGGCAAAGAAAACAGAGTAGCTGATTTTCTTAGTAGAGTAAAACATAATGACGTAAATTTCGGGAAGGAAGAAAATTGTCAATATCAATATCAGAAAATGTCTCAATACAAAATGGAAGAAGTGATTCAGTTTTAGCAATCTTTAATGTAGAAGGTGAAAAAGATAATATAACATTAGCAACTATACATTCAGCAGAATAAGTTTTTGGGTCACATATCAATTAAGGAAGAAATTGTCAATAAGTACAGAACTCAGTTAATATTAACTAATAATAAAACAATTGAACAAGAGAAAATTTGTATATATTGCAGAATACGACTTTCAAAGGTTAGATGAAATTTTTAAAAATCACTTATATAAAGAAAAAATTGAAATATATATGAGTTAGTAGTATAGAAATGGGGGTTCTGGCGCTGTCAGATGACATAGTAAAATATTTGACAGTTGTGAATAATGAAATAATGAGACGTATTAGGGAATAGATTTCAGTTGTGAATAATGAAATAATGAGACGTATTAGGGAATAGAATTTTTATAGTGGTATTATGAGAATGTGATGAGGTATTGTGTTTGGTAGGGGGTAAGGAAGGAGAGGTGTAGCAGCAGGGTAATAACTGCGGCGGTTGGTTTGACAAACTCCTAATCTCTATATTATAGAATTCTAGATAGGGGTTTGGTAGGATAAGGAGAGGTGCAACAGGGAAATAATTGCGGCGGTTAATAATAGCGGCGGAGCATTGGCTGCGGCGGTTAATAAAAGCGGCGGTTGGTATGAGAAACTCCTAATCTTTATATTATTTAATATAGAACTTGCCAATTCTAAATTCGTAGTTCTAAAATTCTAGATTCGAAGATAGCTGTTGCTGTTGAGATTACGAATTTTTTTTATAGTTTTGAGAATATCCTATAGTTGTATGAATAAATTTCAGTTTAGAGATAAGAAAAATTTAAGAAATATTTTTTTTTTTTGCGGTTTTGTTGAATGAATGAATGTATGTTTTATATAAAGAATAAGAAATTTTATTAAAAATTTTATGTTGTTTTGCAGTAAAATGAAAGAATTGAAAGTTGAATTTTTTTTGTTTTTTTTTTTGATAATAAAGTTTTTAAGTATAAAGAGCAAAAAAAGTTCTTATATTATGTATCACTTAATAATTAAAATTATTTTAAATTGTAAAATAAAAATCTGAAATGACGTCAGGGGATTCCTATTGTTAATTTAAAAAGAAAAAAACAAAATATAGTAGTATTACAAAGTTTTTTTATTTCTTTTTAATGTTTTCCGATATTTATAATTATTTTCTTTTAATTTTTTTACGATTTTAGCTAATCGTAATATATATAAAGTTAGTGAAAACATGTCGACTTATATCCTATAAGTACCTATGAGAGAGCTGGCTCATTACGGGGTATTATGGAATTGAATTTTGGTTTGTAAGGGTGTTATGAAATAGAATTAAGATATATATGAAAAACATAAAAACAAAAGAAAACAAAAGAAAACATAACAAAAACAAAAGAAAACATATATATATAATATTTGCGGTTCTAGCACACTTTTTCCATACAAAATTGAAATTTTTTCCGCCATCTTGGATTTTTGTTAATTTGGGTAAAAAGATGACGCCACCCGTCTGGTTATGGTATATGAAAGGGATATAAGATAGATCTAAAAAAATTTTAAAATGAAAAATGTGTGTGTGTGTGTGTGTGTATGTGTATCTGTTTATGTGAAAGTTTTGAAATATGGAATTTAGTTATAATATGATATATAAAAGCTATGAGTTCATGAATGTACTATTATGATAATGAGTAGGTTTTTTTAGAAAATAAAAACATGCATAATTAGCTATTATGTAATATAGAGTTTTATAAATGATAATTTTTCCGTGTAAATATAAAAGCTATGAGTTCATGAATGTACTATTATGATAATGAGTAGGTTTTTTTTAAAAAATAAAAACATGCGTAATTAGCTATTATGTAATATAGAGTTTTATAAATAATAATTTTTCAGTGTAAATCGAAATTGTTGTTGTTTGTAAAAATGTATACTATAAGATTTTCTATAAAGGCTCAATTATATATAGCATATGAATCAGTTATGGAGGATCTCATTATATATATTTCTCAAACCAAACTGAAATAAGTATATATATAAATATATATATATATATATATATATATATATAATAAATTATCATTTTTAGTAGATTTTATACCTGTTTATTATAGGCACCAAATGTTTGAATAAAAAAATAAATCACACACCCCGAACCCCCACACCACACGATCCCGTACCATGACTCCCCGCATGCCCGAGCACCACGACTTCTGCACCCTGACTCTAAAACAGTTCATGGTATTCATATAGTTGTTTGTACCGATTATTGAATTTTATGAGAATGAGTATCCTATAGTTGAAGAGAGGGGTTTTGCAATAAAAAAATTAATTTAGTTTTTGTCGTTTTTGAATTTGTTAAAATAAAGAAAAATTTGTGATAAGCGAGCTAAATCTTGGAGTGAAAAAAAAAGAATATACTGATAAGAAATATATAAAAATGTTCAACAAATTTATAAATTTGTAAAATAAAAATTTGAAATGACTTCAAGGGGTTCCTATTGTTAATTTAAAAAAGAAAAAACATAAAAAAATATGTTAGTATTACAACATTTTCTTTTTATTTATTATTTAACGTTTTCTGATATTTATAATTATTTTCTTTGAATTTTTATGATTTTTTAGAAATTGTTTTCGGTTTTTTTATTAATTGAGTATTATCAGTAATTTGTATAGTTTAGTATGGGTTGTAATTAAGAATTGGAAGAGGGAAAGAGACAGAAATAAAGGATTATTTATTTATTTATTTTATTCATAATATGCATTGGTAAATAATACATATTATGTTAAGAATCCTTGACCTGCAAGATCTTTGGGCTACGATACTATTATTATGATATAATTAATATTATTTATTTTTTTTATATTATTAATTTTATATCTTACACTATATTTGGTCACCAAGGGGATTTTGTAAAGAAAAACTACTTATTCAGTAATTTTTTTTTATTCAAAAGACTTAGATCCCCGAAAATGTTTTGCGCCTCTTAAATTTATGAGTTTATAAAATATTATGAATAAGATATAAAAATAGAATATTTTTATCGAAATCCAAAAACTTTTACAAACTATAATAAAATATTACATAATACTATTATGTATGCCTAATACATAAAGGTACTTTATATTGCTTATTTTTCAAAAGGTTCTGAGCAAAGAGGAGATAGTATTAGTATGTATTATTAATAAGATGCAAACTCGCTCTCTTAAGAATCAAAAATTTTTCCATTTTTTAAAAATATTACGTATTAGGTTTATTATTATTATTAAAGAGAATCTTACAGCATTCCATTTTATAAAAAACTAAGAAACACATTTCAAAAATAATGTTTGAAAAATTGATCAAGAAAAAATACGGCAGTCAAAGTTTTCAAATTTTCTCAAAAGACTACTAATTCTTAAACTCTGGAATAGAAGTAGCATGTAATTTAAACAAATAATGTTAATCAATAATCTGTATTGAATTTATTGATTTTTTGTTTAGTTTTTTGTAGTAATTTTTATTTTCTTTTGTTATTTAGTTTTTATGTTGTTTTACCATTATAATTTTACCCTTGAAAAAACTTTATTAAAAAAATTAATAAAGAATTTAAGAAAAGTTATAAAAAATTTTTTCTATTAACCGGACAGTTCCCATAAGCGGACGAAAATTTTAGAACCGTGAGTGTCCGTTTATGAGAGCTTTCACTGTATTTTTGAAAGCAAATTGAAATAAGTATATATATAATAAATTATCATTTTTAGTAGATTTTATGCTCGCTTATTATAGGCGCCAAATGTTTCGTACTATAGAAAACATAACAAAAAAAACAACAACAAAACAAAAAACTGATTATTGAATTTTATAAAAATGATTTTATGAAAATTTCTTTGACATTATATGATTATCCTATAGTTGAAGGGGAAGGTTTAAACGTTTTGCGATAAAAAATTAATTTAGTTTTATGGTTTTTGAATTTGTTGAAATAAAGAAAAAAATAGTGATAAGCTAGCTAAAACTTGGACTGAAAAAAGAAATATACTGATAAGAAATATTTAAAAACGCGAATTAAAATGAAATATTTAATACCTACTAAATTTATGAATTTTGAAATTATGATGGTAAGAAAAAATATGAGCAATTAGGTTGTGAAATAATAAAAAGTTCTTATTTGTATAGTACATAATAGTGTACAATATTTAAAAATGCTCAAGAAAATTTTGAAAGTTGCAAAATAAAAATCTGAAATGACGTCGGGGGATTCCTATTGTTAATTTAAAAAAGAAAAAAACAAAAAATATATTAGTATTGCAGTGTGGTATTATGAAATTGAAATAGGGGTGGGGGGCGGTATAATGAGTAAATAAAAAAAATATAAAATCAAGTGAAATAGTTGAAATGACGTAGGAGATTCTCAAAATTTAAAACCTTGACTGAAATACAAAGAAAACAAAAAAAACAAAATTTTTTATTCTATTTACAAATATGTATTATTTAAAATTTGTTCACAAACAGTTTCATTAGTTAAATTTTTTTTCCATATGCACTTATAGTTAACAATTTTAAAATATAAAAATTATTTGTGAAATGGATTATATTTAACCAAAAACTTTTACAAACTATAATAAAATATAACATAATATAATAATATTTTTATATTATACAATTATATCAGCCTTGCGAAGTGCATCGATTATACATTCGAATTCAATTTGATGATTGTCACCAGCTATTTCAGAATTGTTTAGTTCCCTTAAACGATGAACTAATTGGTTTGGGTCATTCCAATAAACATACTGTATGAAGTTCTCAGAATAGGGCATTCCTGGTGGTTGATACTGATTAAATTCATATGCTCCTCCGTTTTTAATATTTCCTATATAGTTTTCATTTCCATAAAGCTTCCTTATGATATTTTGATATTTAAATCCTCTATTAGCTTT